>LPNX010298033.1:114871-199025 GCA_001517045.1 Pseudotsuga menziesii
CGCATACAGTTAGTTCCAGCAGATTCAACAACAGAAGCAGAATATGTGGCTGCAGCTGAAGCAACGAAAGAAATAGTATGGCTCAGGAAGATACTTGAAGATTTGAAAGAAAAACAAGAGAACTCCACTCCATTGTTGGTCGACAATACTTTTGCAATCAAGCTGGCAAAGAATCCTAGATTCCATGATCGAACCAAACACATCAACACAAAGTATCATTTGATTCGACATCATGTAGAGGCCAAGACAGTCCATCTTCGACATTGTTCCACAAATGATCAAGTTGCAGACATCTTCACCAAAGCACTTGGACGAGAAAAGTTTGAAAGATTCAGAAACATGCTCGGACTTACGAACACCCCTTCGGATTAAGAGGGGGATTGTTAGAATAATCCTTCGGGATTATTGTAAATAAATAATTAATAGGAATTTGATTAGATAGGAAGCCAAACAGGCTGAGCGGAAGGTGAAACCCAACCGCCATGTACTTTGTATAAATACAGGCATTTGCATTGGAAATGAACATAGAATCGGGAGTTATTACCATCATCTTTAACCCCTTTAAAATACAAAGGACCAAAAATTAAAACAAATCTATAAAAAGCAAGCTCAAAAAACCATCTAATCAACCAAAAAGTTCCTAAAGGAAACTAAAAATGAGACTTAAAACAAACTTACTTCAAATAAAATGAAAACAAACCCAAAATTGAAGAAGTCAAACCAAAATTGAAGAAAAAATTTACTGACTTAACATCTGGCTCCAGCTGCAGGATGAAGTCCTCCAGTGAGGCTTCAAGAACCTGTAGACTAGTGCCTTCCATCTTCTATATACCTTTCTGAAAACTTCCATTGGGCTATTGAGTCTTTATTCAACCTCACTCACACCGGTATGTACAATGACAAGTGAAAATGATCTCATAAACTGTAGAAATGCTTGAGGAATCGCCCATTAACAGGGTTGGGTAACTCCTCACCTTCCAAGGACTGCAAGATAAATGTATTATTTTCCAAAACTTTTGATATCAGAAAAGGGCCAAACCAAATATTATCAAATTTGCCATGCTTACCCTTCTGTTCCTTTCTTGCATTTCATCTTAAAACTAACTCACCTTCTGAAAAAGTATGCTCTTTAATTTTTCTGTCAAACCTGTTTTTCATCTTGGCTCTGTACAGCTGTGCTTCTTTGTCTACCTTCTCTCTATTTTGTTGTAGTTCAATCATTTCAAAGATTCTCCTTTGCATATCATCCGGTTCCTCTTGAGAGTTCTGGAGAAATTTCATTACTGGAATCCCCAACTGAATAGGGAACACTGCTTCTGTTCCATAAACCAACTGAAAAGGAGAAGTGCCAATAGCCTGCTTCACTGTGATTCTATCTTCCCACAATGCATATTTCAGCATTGAATCCCAAGATTTTTTATTATGCTTCAGCAGTTTTTTGATGCTTTGAATGATATTCTTGTTAGATGATTCAGCCTGACCATTTCCCTGAGGATAATAGGGAGTTGAGTGCTTCAGAATGATGCCATGTTTCTCACAGAAGGCTACCATTGCCTTGGATTTGAATGCCTTGGAATTGTCTGTTATTAATCTATGTGGACAACCAAACCTACTCAAGATATTGTCTTCTATAAACTCCATAATCACCTTATTTGTAGCATTCCTTGTAGGAATGGCTTCCACCCATTTTGTGAAGAAATCTGTAGCAGTCAAAATCCAATGATGTTGTCCTGAAGATGTTGGATTTATTTCTCCAATAAAATCCAGACCCCATTGCTGGAAAGGAGCATTGACTGCAATAGGCTTTAGAGGCAAGGATAATAATTTCTGTTTTCCTGCAAATTTCTGACAGGGTATGCAGGCTCTTACTTGCTGGTACACATCTGAAAACAAGGTGGGCCAATAGTATCCAGCTCTCAAAATTTTCTAAGCTGTTGCTTTCCAATATTTATGGCCTCCACAGGCTCCTTCATGAGACTCTGAAATCACCTCTCCTATTTCAGATTGATCCAAACACCTGAGCAAGATACCTCCTGGATCTTTCTAGAACAATTGATCCTCTATCAAACAGTACTTAGTGGCTTTAAGTTTCAGAGATCTGGCAGCCTTCATGTCTAAATGATCGGGACATTGCAGAAATAACAGAAAATGAACAATATCAGCATACCAAACTGAATATGAATAAAAATCCATGATCCTTTCTTTCTCCTGAAGTGCTTGGTCTTCTTCAGGAACTAATTCTTCATCCATGACATGTAGTCCTAGAGCTTGACAATTTGAGTCAGCCAGCAACCTGGCCAAACCTTGTCCCTTGACAAGCTTAGTAGGTCTGATTTCCACATCGTACTCCATGATCTTTGCAATCCATTTTCCTCTCTTTCCTTCACTGTCGGGCTGTGTCAAGACATCTTTCACTGCAACATTTGGAACAAATGAAACAACCTTTGAATGCAAGACATAAAATCTGAAAAATTTCAAAGCCTTTACCAGAGCATAAGCTTGTTTCTCCAGTATACTGTATTTCAGCTCAGAATCCCTGAGGGTTTTACTGAAAAAGGCAATGGGCTGCTCTAGTCCTTCCTTGTTTTTCTGAAGTAAGACAGCTGCAATTGTATCTGCTGAAGCAAAAGAAAAAGTAAGGAACTCCTTGGTAAAATCAGGACTTACCAACACAGGTGCTTCAGTCAGAGCCACCTTGATTTTCTCAAATGTTGCCTTTGCTTCAACAGTCCACCTGACTTCCTGGTCTTTCTTTAACATAGCTGTGATTTGTTTAATGGTTTCAGCAAAATTAGGAATAAACCACCGCAGAAAATTTATCTTACCAATGAATGATTGCACATCTTTCTTACTCCTGGGCAAACTAATCTTCAGTATTGCTTGGACTCTCTCTGGATCTATTCTGATGCCATCAGCAGACACCAAGTGGCCCAACAGTCTACCCTCTTACACATCAAAATGAGATTTCTTGGGATTCAGAGACAGGCCAAATTTTCTGCATTTCTGGAAAGTCTGCCTCAAATGTTTTAAGTGCTCATCATCAGACTGTGAGAACACAGTGATTTCATCTAAATAGATGACAACAAACTTATCTTTTTCTCCCATGAATGCAATGTCCATTGGCCTCTGAAAGGTTGCTCCATCATTCATCAGACCAAAGGGCATCTTGTCATACATGAAGGTTCCCTAGGGGGTTGTAAAGGCTATCTTTTCCTTGTCATCAGGGTGCATGGAAATCTGATTATACCCTGAGAATCCATCCACCATAGATATCCTCTGAGCTCCAACCACCTGCTGTAATACCTGTTCAATCTTTGGAAGAGGATAGTTATCTTTTAATGAAGATCTGTTAAGATTCCTGAAGTCAACACACAGTCTTATCTCCCCATTCTTTTTCCTGACAGGTACAAGATTTGCAACCCAGGAAGAGTACCTGAGAGGTACTATTATCTTAGCATATAGCAGCTTCTTTACTTCCTTTTCAATCACAGGAAACAAAGCTGGATTGATCCTTCTCAGTTTCTGTCGGAAAGGCTTGACATTGGGCTTCAAAGGGACCTTGTGCTGAATAATTGCTATATCATAGGCTCTTAGATACTCATCAGACCATGCAAACACATCAACATGTTCCTTCAGAATCTTGATATATCTACTTCTTTGTTCAGCTGTCAGAGATTTAGAAATTTTTACCATTTTCGGATTTTCTGCAGTACCAATATTGCAGTCTTCTACATTGTCTTCTGAAGATTGGACTACTGGTTTAGAAGGTGTATCATCTTTGGTAAAAATTCTTTCTAAAGGCACTAAACCTTTAGGGATAAATTTACTCTTCAACTCAATGATCTTATGACCTGTAATCTCACCTTCAGGGAACTCATTTTCAGCAAATACATTTTCAGCAGACTCATCTTCAGCAGACTTATTATCCTCTCCTTCTTCCTCATCCTCATCCTGATCAATTTGGGCATTAGTAAAATCATCTGTAAGCTCAAGAAATTTTTTGATTTCAATTTCATCTTCAAATACCCTCCAGTGCTTCACATTGTCAGGTACACATGGTCTGTACCTCACCTCTATGGGATACCTTAGCTGAGTAGTTTTAGGAATTCTGAAGTATGAGGCAGCCAAAGCTAAAGAGTCTGCAGTCTCATTGTGATTTCTTGGAATATGAGTGATATTAAATTCTATGAAATAATTGTCAAGCATATCCCATACCTCATTCCTATAGACCTTCAACAAATCCTTCTTTACTTGATAGTTGTTCGTCACCTGTCGAACAACCAACTCGGAGTCGCCATATGCAGTAATTTGCTAAATGCCTAAGTCTTTAGCAGCTTTCAATCCTAGTATCAGAGCTTCATACTCAGCAGTATTGTTAGTGGTAACAAACTCCAGCTTATACATGAGTTTCACTGTCTCACCTCCAGGAGAAATGAGTAAGACCCCAGCTCCAGCACCCTCTTTGCATGAGGATCCATCAAAATACAATTCCCACAGCCGATCTTCTTCTTCTCTGCAATGTCTCACTAGTTTTTCTTTTTCAACTTGTAAGAGACCAACAGAATTATCATCATCACTGAAATTCAACATGTAAGTCCCTAGATCTTTGTCAACAGCATATAGGGGGTGATTAGTGGGGTTTTTGTCATCTGTGACTATGTAAGCAAACTGTAGCTCTCTGTATAGTCTTCTAGTTTCTCCACCAAAAACAGGGATGGTGGCATATGAAAGGTCCATCTGTAAGGTTCCCCCAACCTTTTTATCCCATGACCTAGAAAGCAGCAAGCCAAACTTTGGAGTGATGTTAGCTACCACAACATCCATTATTACACTCTTCATAGGCAACTGAGCAAGGCTAACAACCATGTCTTTAATCACTCCTAGACACTTCACAGCTCGGGAGTCAAAGGCATATAAATCATGGTAAGGTTTAGTAATACTCAGACCTAAGGCTTCCATAACAGCTTTGGGCATCAAATTGTGAGAGGCTTTTGAGTCTAATAGACAATTGTGAATCATTTGGTCATGGACAGTCAAGGTGACATAAAAAGGAGGTGAAGCACTAGCCTCATTTTCAGTTTTTTCAGCTAGGGATGATCCGATGAATATTTTTGGACTTTCTTCTTGCAAATTAACAGTGTCTGAAACAGGCTGATTATTGGCTGAATTCATCACTTTCAGGACTATCTGTTTATATGAGGGATTCTTTATTAATTCAGTCAAAGGAACAGGAATTTTCAGCTTCCCTAGTTCATTCTCCAAACTAAAACTTTGAGCATATTTATTTACCTCTTCAATTTCAGCATTCTTCTTAGATTTTTCTACAGATTGCTTCTTCTATATGACAGGATCAGGTACTTGTTTAGCAGGAACAAGTGCAGCAGGAATAGGTACAGTAGGAACAGGTGCAGCTGGAACTGGTGCTTTCTTCTTTGGAATTTGGACCACTTGCTTTGGACCTGATCTGAGATTGATGGTCTTCTTATGTTCATTCTGTTGAGCAGCAACATTTACAGCAGTTTTCTCAAATTCCAAATCATCTTCAACTTCATACATGTCAGCATCATAATACTCAGCATTCAGAAAATCTTCTTCAGTAACAAAACCTGTAGACAAACCATCTCCAAAGTGATTCATATCCTAATCAGTCTCAGTCTCTTAAAAGAGCAGTTGTCCATCAACTTCTTCTTCATCAGCTACATTATTTTGAAAAGGTGGAGGTACTCTCTGCTCCTCATTCTCTCTCCTTTCTCGCTGGATGTCATTATTTCTGCACTCTCTTGGTATAAATCTAGGAGCAAACTGCCTCCTGAACTGATTCTGGTTATTTGGGTTCCTTTCAGCTTCTGGAGCAGGTTTGGCAGAATTCTTTTCAAGCTCTAACTTATTCAGTTTAGCAGTAAGAATCTTGACTAGTTTTTCCATCTCATCTATCTTGGCTTCAGCAGACTGAGGAGCAACACTTGTTGAAACAGCCTCCTTTTTCCCTTTTCTCTCATAAAGCTGCTGAGGAGTTTCATTCTTAAGTCTATTTGAAGCCAACAAATTAGACTCTACCTCCAATGCTGCATCTTGCATGTTCAGCAGGGTGATAGGCCTTCTTTCTCTCAGCAATAGAGAAAATTCATGGTCAAAGGCATTGGCATAGGTGAGTTTAGCTGATGTTTCAGTAGGCTTAATTTCTGCTAGAATCCTACTATACATTTTGTTAAATCTTTTAGAAAAATCAGCAACCGTTTCCTCTTTCTTTCTTCTGAGAGCTCCAAACTCAGTTATATAATAGGTATGGTCCTTTGTGTCTCCCCATTGCCTCATGAAAAGATCATGGAGCTCTTCAATTATAGTGATTGAGTTGGCAGGCAACTCTCTGAACCACTTCCTTACATCCCCATTAAGGCTTTGAACAAATACCCTCATCCATACATCTTTGATTTCAATGTTCTGATTGTCTGCATAACTCAGGAAAGCCTCCCAATGTTCCTCAGCAGTGGTTTCCCCCTGCCCATTAAACCTAGGCATATACTTCTGATAATCTCCTCCAGGAAAAGCATGTAAAGGTTGGGGTAAAACTAATGGTGCATACCTTGCTGCAACCATCCTGTCCATCATATCCATGGGTGGGTTTTGAGCTACCATTTTGGACTGTGGTTTTGAAGATGAGGAGGTTTGACTAGAACTTGCTAGGAAAGGGCTCTTTCCTAATTTCAGCTGGAAAAGGGGTATTTTACCAGGAGAAGCAGTCTTGGCTTTCAAAAAGGTTTCAGGATTGATAAAAACTTGAAAAGTACTCTCAGGAATGGTAGGTTTTATCCAAGGTGAGATTTCAGCTGAATGTAATGAAACACCCAACTGTTCAGGATCACACAAGGCTGGTAAATATTGGGACCTTCTAAGTTTTCTTACTGTTTTTAAGATCTGTTTAAGGTCTGAAACCCCTGAATGCAACGATGAAATAGGTCTGCTCCAGGTTCCCACTCCTCTAGAAGCCAATGTGTCAAAATTTGGTGAAAATAGCCTTCAAAAGATGCTGGTTTAAGTCCACCTCTTAAACCAGGAAAAATGATAAGTATCCCAAGGAAGATATGCTTTAGCTTCGTCCTCGGCAGTGGCGCCAAAGATGTTTGTGCCAGAAATTGTTTCTAAGGCCAGAGAAACAAGCCAACACAATCTCAAGAGTAAAACTCAACAAATAAATCAAAGTTTAGGGTTTTTGGTATGATTTAAATGGTTGTAAGATTCAAGAACAGTCAGGGAATACATTCAAAAGAAAAGTAACAACTAAATCATCAACAAAAACTGATAAAGATGCATAACATATCACATAAGATCCAGCAGAAAGACTATGCTGAGGTTCATACATAAAGGATAAGCATTACCAAAAAATACACATTAACTAGCAATGAATTTACCATTTAAGAAACTAAACAAGTTCAATAACAAAGCCAACATAGACAAACTGAAGGGGAAAAGGTCATATATCTCATTATTTTATCAGCAAATGCTTATAAGAGTCTCAGTACTTATCTCTGAACAAGTTTGCAGACAAAACAGTCTTGTAAACCTCCTGATGCTCCCAAAAATCAGAACCCTCAAAATGTCTTTCTAACTCCTCTAAATAGTAATCTTCTACAAAATTAGTTAGGTTACTAATCCTAACTGTCTCCATCAACCTACTAAGGTAAAGTAAAAAGTACATTTTTACAAAATTACAAAATTGCTAAAAATAGCAAATCATTAACAAAAATTGTTTATCAAACAGATACATTAATTAAAGCATAGCTGATTCAAAGCTCCTTCGCTGCTTCAGCAAGTAGTGCTATACCATCTAGGTTTTGAGACCTCCTCTTTGCTCTTTTATGTTTCTTTTCCATATCAGCTATCTTTTTACGAAGGTCTTCATTCTCCTGCTGTAAACTTTCAACTGTCTTCTCTAGCTTTGTAGAATACCTGTCAGTAGCTTTCTTCCTTTTTAGCACTTCTTTAGATACTTATGATAGCTATAGGAAATGATGATGGACATCTTGCAACTCCTCTATAAGCCCCCTGTTGACTTTAAATAAACTATCATTAGTCTCTTATAATTGTTTTACCTGTTGCTTGTATTTCTGAACTCTTTCCTGCAAGCTTTCATCATCAAAACTAGGGTTTTCTAGTACATTTGCATCCTGCATTAAAAAATCTGAGAAATCAACATGAATAATAGACTCTTCTATAATTCCTGCTTGCCTAAGTATAGTTTCATCTTCTTCCTTCCATTCCTGATTTTCAAGAGGACATGCTTTTGCCTTTTCTTCTTCCTGCTGTTTTAAGAGTCTATCTTTTATCTCAAAAATTATTTCAGATAATTTAGAAGCAGGCTAACTTGTTTCTTTTGCAGACTGTGACAATTTTTCTAACACAGCAGGTTGAGGAGAAGAAGGTCTAACCACTGATTTTCCTTTGTTTTTGATGTCTATTTTACCAACTTCTACTTCTTCACTTGAAGTAGTATCAATTACAACAGTCTTTTGTTTGGAATCCAGTTTAGGGTTAAGTATCTTCTTCATACTCCATCTCAATTTATTGGTTGGCCTAGTTTTAGGCCTCCAATATGAAGTTACAGCCTTCTTCTTCTTCTTATGAGGTTTAGCTGCTTTGATGTCTGAGGTGAGGAATTCTTCACAAGTTCCATGCCTGCCTTCTGGTTCATCAATAGGCTGTGACTACTCTTCTTCTAGTAGATATCCCTCATCATTTGAGAGGATGGTGAGTGGACTTCTTGGTTAGGTTTGAACTTCATCCTCAGGTATAGCAGCTTTTTCTTCAACAACAGTTTTAGTTTCTTTAGAATCTTCTGCAGGTACTGTGGGCTGTAGCAGCTGCTTTTGGTCTCCAAAGAGTGAATACTTGCCTTTACTGCTTGCTGAAAATGCTTTATATTTAATCTCTTCTTCCATCTGCTCAGCTATTTTCTCAGTTTTGACCTCAAGCTTAGGTTTATGACCTAGCTTCTTCATCATCACAGTTCCTTTATCAGTTTACCTCTTTGGCTGCTGTTCTTCCTTTTTGACATGAATACCAGACCAAAACAGAAAAAAGTCCCAAGTTCTTCCCTCATGCTGCAACACAGTACTGATGATTAGCTTGATCAATCCATGATGAAAAATTGACTGGGATGTGTGATCTTCATGCTGTTTTACCCTGCTGGACATTTTCTGCAGGCTCTTTAAAAAGAAGAAAGGCAGGTTCATTTTTGAGACTCCCACCATATGTTGAAGGAATCTAAAATGATATTTAAATACATATGAATACCTACCTTCACAAGTCACATAGCTTTGCAATATTCTAATTGGCTCAACCAACTCTTTTCTGAAATTCTGGATAAGAATACCTTTATTCCAATCAGGATTCACATTGGGTAACAGGTATCTGTAAGGTTCAAAGTCAAAAGGTAATTTCTTGGATTAAAGCTCACCCTCATTACTGATCCCAGTAGCCTCTGCAATTAGTCCTACAGTCAATTTGAATTTGAGAGCATAAAAAATAACCATATCATCTTTCAGACCCTAAGCAAACTTACAAGACACTTGTGCATTGTAGCCATCTATCTTCCTGAAGAAATTCAGCCAACCTGCCTGTTGGAACAATTCAGCACAATCAGGGAGCTTCTCAATCCAGGTTAAGTTAGTGGGATCAGCCCTATTGATTTTACCTCTTTTACCACTCTTGCCCATCTTTTCCCTTCAGAAACTAGAAGCTGTCTGGTTTTAGGGTTCAGAAGATGCTTTATAAAGTGATTTTCTGCTCCTTCAAACTTCTTCTCAATTCCTGCACATTTCTGAACAGACCTGTATATTTTAAAAGGTGAAGTAAAGCTTCTCAATAAGAGGACAAATTAACATCACCGAAGGCTTCCATGTTGCTTTGTCCTAACAATGCAAATTAGGTCTGTATATAGGCTAACTGTAAAATATTTGAAACTTAATCACCAATCAGACTGTTTTTTAAACAAATGACCATCTTCAACCTGTCAAGCAAACTGTGTATCAGTATCTACACCATGTCAGCATGATTCATGAACATCTCTGCACAAAAAGGTTTTTCATAAATAAACTCTGTTGTCACTTTAGGATTTATTGCAGACTGTTCATCCCACACCTATCTCTTTCAGCTCATTAAATCCCTGCAACTTTCATCAGTTTCCAAAACAAAAACTTCCACACATATCAATCTAGGTGATGCTGCAAATTGGTATTCGGTTTCCTCTATATTGTTAAAGAAATTAGGTATTCTGCACATTATTCAATTAGCCAAGGGATTCTCCTCGAACCCTGTGTATCAATGCCAACCTCATTCTTCAAAACCATTGACTTTGCATATGTGACAACAATTCACTGGCTTCTTAATCTACTGAAGACTTCCTGTGTAAGGGATGAGCATAATAAAACAGTCTACAATTCATTCCAATGCTGCTTCCTATAGACTATGACTCCAATTGGCATTAGGTCTGTCAGCAATCTTAACCAGTCAACTCATTGAACTCATAGTATATCCATATCAGAGCTTTTTGAGTGTATCAGAGAACCAAAATATAAACAACTTTTCCTCAAACTGTTTCGAAGTTCCAAAAACTGCAAGGTTTAAACTTAGGGCTATTTTGTTGCTCTGTTCAATGAAATTCTTCAGAACAGCTCTAGGCAGTTATTTCTTAGGCTAACATTTCATTTTGGAACCTATTTTAACCTCTACATCAACCAATTTCTCCAGAACAACCTCCAGCGAGAAAATTCCCAAATTTTCAATTATAGGGGTTTATAGTGAAATACCTGCCAATTGTTCAACTGCAATGGTTTAAACCTATGTCTTGAGCTGTTAACTGCCTCTCCTTGAGTGTACAGATGTCTTTACGTGATCACTTTGACTGCAGGTAACGGGATTGAAAAGCCCTAATTTTTGCTAGCCTTCATAACTCTGTCTTTGCTCTGCAGCAACATAATCCACCTTTCTAGCAGTTAAATTTACTTCACAAGACTTCCTTTCCTCTGATAGTGTGTGTGAAAAGAAAATTATGCCACCTTAGACTGAAATTTACTGATAACTATCAAACAAATCCCACATTACGGGCAATGATGGCCATGATTTGTTTCGAGACTCAAAACCACCTGGAATCGTGTTGAAACTGTAGCTTACATGTATTAAATAGCTCACCATATGCGATTAGTCATTCACAACTGAAATCATGATAAAAACCTGCTTGAAAATCAAAAAATAAAAGGGCCGCGATATTCTTGTAGCGCACCCTTTGTAAATTTTCACTCTAGCGCTACAAGAATATCTCCAATGCTAATTCTCCACTATTTTTCAGCTTTTTGCTAATTTGTAGGAGTTTTAAAAGCTGCTAAGGTGAAAATCATGTTTAGGTGTTCTCCAAATAAACATTTATGAATCAAATATTTGATATAATGACCTTTTCTTTAACCCCTTTAAAATACAAAGGACCAAAAATTAAAACAAATCTATAAAAAGCAAGCTCAAAAAACCATCTAATCAACCAAAAAGTTCCTAAAGGAAACTAAAAATGAGACTTAAAACAAACTTAATTCAAATAAAATGAAAACAAACCCAAAATTGAAGAAGTCAAACCAAAATTGAAGAAAAAATTTACTGACTTAACAGGATGAAATTTCACAACTTGCATTCGAGGCATTAAAAAAAGCTTTGTTGTTGGCACCATTATTGCGTCTACTAGATTACTCTCAAGATTTTATATTGTATCTGGCCACATCTGAGTCGACCATAGGGGTATTACTAGTCCAGGAGGAAAATAAGCTCCAAGAGCATGTCATCTACTATCTCAGTTGTGCTTTAGCCAGCCCTGAACTTAGGTATTCCCACGTTGATAAGTTGGCCTTGGTAGCTGTGTATGATATTCATAGGTTGCGTCACTACATATTACTAAGGACCATGATGGTAGTGGCAGATGTTAATCCTTTTCAATATGTTTTGTCCCGACAGATAGTTGGAGGCAAATTCAACAAATGGATAGTCATTCTTCAAGAGTGTGACTTAGATTTTCAATCTGCCAAATCCAAAAAATCCTTAGTTTTTGTTGAGCTCATTGTAGAATTTCTAGTAGAGGAAGATGTAGCCATTGAAGAAGAATCATTCCTAGATGAGCACATCTTTTTGATTTCCACCTTTGACCCCTGGTACAAAGATATACTTATCTATCTCTAGACATTGAATTACCCTACAGCCTTCTCGCGGGAAGAACTGCGTAAACTATGCGTACATGCCAATAACTATCTCATTATTGGAGATACTTTATATTGTAGGGGTTTAGATTCCATTTTGCATTGATGTCCTACCCTTGAAGAAGCAGAGATTGTCCTAAATGATGCCCACAATGGAGCATGTGGGGGTCATTTATCTGGGTTAGCAACGGCCCAGAATATCTTACGTGCCAGTTATTTTTGGCCCACAATATTTAAAGATTGTGTGGAAGCCATGAAGTGTTGTCATCCTTCTCAGCTTTACACTAGAAAGATGCGGTCGCATCCCGATCCATTATTTCCTGTCGTCTCAGTGGGCCCCTTCATGAAGTGGGGGATAGATTATGTGGCGTGCAACCTAGTCTCGGTTGGGGGGCACAAACATATCATTGTTGCTGTAGATTATTTTACAAAGTGGGCAGAGGCAATGCCCACCTTTAAAGCTGATGAAGAAAATACAACTTTTTTCATTTTTAACTAAATTATCGCATGATTTGGTATCCCTAAAGAGATTGTCATTGACCATGGCATTCATTTCCAAAATAGTATGATGACTGAATTGACCACTATGCTAGGGTTTAGACAAGAACATTCATCTTTTTTCTATCCTCAAGCAAACGATCAAGTCGAGGCTGTAAATAAAACTTTGAAGACTATTCTCATATGTACTTTTAATGCAGCCCGTTCCAACTGGCACATCATGCTGTATCCTACACTTTGGGCATATTAGACCAATGTGAAAACTGCTACAGGGTTTTCTCCTTTCCAACTCGTTCGTGGAGTGGAAGCAGTTACTTAGGTCGAATGCAAAATCCTGTCCTTAAAGATTTCTATTCATGTGTTACCTGATACGACTGAGCTGGAAGAATTTTTCTTACATTTAGAACATCTATATGAGTAGCGTAAATATGCACTGGTAGCAAACGAAGCTCATAAAATTAGGGTAAAAATCCAATACGATAAATAGGTCAAACCTTGGATTTTTTCTGAAGGGGAGCTTGTCTTGCTTTTGGATCAAGACAAAGAACCCCTGGGGATAGGAAAGTTCAGGTCTATGTGGTTAGGACCTTATGTCATGTCAAAGGTATTGAAGAAGGGTGCATATGAATTGACAGATTTCGAAGGGAATAAGCTTCCTGAGCCTAGAAATGGGCTATACTTGAAAAAGTACTATGCTTAGGCTTAGTGTTTTTTCCTGTATTTTATTGTATGTATTTTTATGTACAATCGTTCGTCGGTTTGTGTTTGTATACCATCAGCTGGTTGTTATAGATGTCTTCCAAGTCATTCATAGGTTTCACTGATGGCGCTAGTCGCCACACTTGTAATTTGGCTTCAGCTGCATGGGTCATTTACTTGCCCTCATGGCAGTTAGTTTCCTCGGGAGGCACTTGCTTAGGTCCTCCTACCAATAATGTAGCTAAATACAGGGCTATCATTGAGATTGCATGGGATGCTTTGTCATGTGGTATCACTCAGCTGGAAGTCCGACTTGACTCTCAACTGGTGCTTTCCCATCTCTATCGAGCTTATCAAGTGCGGAACCCTATTTTACTGCGTCAGTTTATGCAAGTTAGGTTATTGGAAAGAAATTTTGAGTTTATTATATTCAAACATATTCCAAGAAATCAAAATTCATTAACTAATGCATGTGCTAATTATATCTTGGATTGGCATTTAACACATTTTGCATAAAAAATATACATCAAACACATAATAAAACACTTGTAAATAAACCAGCAAAAAATATATATATATGTGAATATCTGTCCATATAGATAGGTCGAGTTTCTGATCCTCATATCTAGTCATAACTATATAATCTACAAAAAATATACAAAACATGGATCAAAGTCCATAAAATGCTCCTCAGTCTAAGCTTGACCACCCTAGTCCCCCCAATCATCCTAATCACCCTGCGCTCGGGCTTCTTCATCCTCCTCGGCTTCAGCACCCTCAACAACATCAATATACACAAGTACTGCTCTTGCTACCCACCTCATAAGGCGTATCCAGATAGGTGGTATACCAACCACTAGCTCCTGCATGACGGCAGGGATATGATCAATGCGTAAGGTAGGTACTCTGGGTAAGCCTGTCCATCTTTCTTTCAAGAACCCTAATAAAAACCTGATCCTCTCCCAACACAGGACGCACATACATGCGTGGATTCCCAACAGGGAGGACTAGTCCGATATCTGCATTTTGACATTTGAAAAGGATTAAAACTCTTATACATATGTATATATTTTTATAATTAAAATTCATAAAAAATTTAAAAGTTTGAAAACAAAATACCTGACTCTCCCCATGCTCCTCCAGGAGGGAGGAAAAGGTTGGTACCACCTCGGAAATCTAACCAAGCATATGGAAACTGCTCCAAGGCTGGTAACTATTGCTCCCACCAAAAGTAGAATTCATTGTCATATACACTCTGGACCAATCCACCACCTCCCTGGCAGAGGAATATCTCTCCCTACCTACTCAGTCTAGGCTGACAGGGAGAACGAACTGGCAATGGTACTACAGGACTCAAACCTAGCACACTCTCAAAGAAAAAGGCTACCAATATGCTGGAATAACCAAAAGTATTCTACCTGCCTCTTTTGTAGTCAGAGAGTTATTTCCTCATTATCTAGATCACTCCCGAGCACCAGTCATATAGAGCTCCCTATATACAGTCCACTGCAAGTCTCATTTGGTTCCGAGTTGCAAGGTGAAGTGATGATGACCCTGCAACCCTCACTATAGTGCTCACCAATACTTGTAAGGGAAAGTTGTGAATATGAACAATAGGGATGAAGCTACCCCTCTTTTGAGTGCTAGTCTCGCAGTATATATCTATGTAGTTCTGTACACTTAGAAGGTCACCGCCTCTGCCGGTACCTTCCAAGTTCATCGGATCTCCCCGTCGTGATAAACCAAAAATAAAATAGACATCTTCCGAAGTAACCTCTAGAAGCTCACCTTGAAGGTGAAAGATACCAAGATCGTGATCCCAATAGTTTATCAAAAACTCTAATAGGTGGAAATTTGACCGCATAGGTGAGGTACAGAAGAATTTCAATAACCCACTTTGCCATAAAACATTTACTGTGGGGGCATCTTGTAGAGCTTATTGGTCCATGTCTTCATGTTCCCTCTCCCTCCACTCAAGCACCATATTTCAATCTAATAAACAAACCATTTCAAACCATTAGATTCATATAAAAATTTGATTTTTTGACCCTATATAATCTTTTTCTACCTAGTGCAGTGTACGCGACTGTCCTTTGGACAAGTCGTGTACTGTACGCGACTTTCCTTTAGGAAACCCGCGTAGAGAACACGTGTATGTGACTGTTGGTATACCATACCCGTGTACACAACGTTCATGCATTGAGGGTGTTTGAAAACATAGAATTTGGACCCAAAATTGAAATTTGCTTGCATCAAATGAAAGAGCATGGAGTGTAGTTTTACGTGGCTCTTGTGGTTTCGAGAATTTTCCACCGAGTCGTCCACACTGAGCAATCAAAGGTAGAGGTAAAAATCGTCTATTTTGGCTAAAAATCAAATGGTGAGCATTTTTATTTATATTTTGAACTATCTATAGAAAAATTATTTTCAAAGTGGGTTTTGTTGATGAAATTGTAACTTCGGAATGTATTCACTTGTATTTCTTATGTATTGTAGCCTGATGTTTATTCCGGGACGTATTTGTAATATACTTGAGTCATGTCATGCCCTGATGTTCCTATCAGGAGTTTCTATAATGTAAACAAGTCATGTCAAGTCAATGTGGGTAACCCTCCTATTGTCTAAGGGTAAAAGTCCCCATAGTTTCGAGGCACTAGGGTTGTTAGACTCACCTTGTGAAGTCGGCCCTAGTAGAGTTTAGCCAAGTCAGGAATTAGTATAAATAGAGAGCTAGCCTCTCTATTTATCACACACTCACTCACACTCACCTGTAGCGCATAGCTAAGGAAGAAGAAGACACTGGGGCTAGGAAGAAATAAGGTTACTACTGTCGGGAGATCATCTTACTGTTTTGGGTTTTACTTTGGTGCTGGTTCTATCTCTGAGGAAGTTGCAGGGTTTTCTCCATTTATGGTTTCACTAAGGAAAAACATTGTGTTCATTGTATCTTGTGTTTGATTGCTGTGCTTGTTATTCTCTTAGTTAAAGATCCTAATGTAATGCTAGCTTAATGTTAAAAATCTAAGATGGAATCAGAGCTAACCTGAGAAGAAGACACTGTGCAGCTGCAGGAACTAGGGATTCCTACTTTGTGGATCTCTCTCCACATATTTTCAGCAAAAGGAGGTTGGAATAACTCTCCTCCCTAGGGTGCATCTCTCTATGGAAGCAGAATCGAATTCTGAGGTTTTTCAGTTTTGGACCCGACACTACTGCCCAAAATTAGGGCTTTTTACAGAAGTGGAATTTTTCAGTGAGCCCGGGCCTGGATTGATCTCCTCCTCAAAATTAAATTTAGGGATCAAGATCAAAGCATTTGGTTGGATAGAAATCTGGAAAATAAAAACCCTAATCTGCTTCTGAACCAGCACTGCAGAATTTCAGCTCCAAATCTAGATCCGACATCTTGACCTGGTAAGATCTAAATCTTTTGTATTTCCATTTGAGGTTCTCAGTTAATATGTCTCATCATACCAAGCTTGATGAAAAGCTTGAGGGAGCTGATAACTTTCGAGCCTGGAATTATAGGATCTCCCTGTTCCTGGAAGAAAATGAGTTGGACTCCTATATCAGTGAGGAGGTTCCAGTTCCAAAGGGAGATGAGGCTAAGGCCTTACATAAGAAGAAGTTGGTTATGGAAAAGAGGATTATTTCTGATTCAATAAAGGATCAACTCATACCACAGGTGTCCTCCCTCAAGACACCTAAATCTATGTTTGATGCCCTAACCAAACTGTTTGAAGGGAAGAACATCAACCGGAAGATGACTCTAAGGAACCAGTTGAAGAATGTAAAGATCCAGAATGAGGAGACCATCTAGCCATACTTCACAAGGGTCTCCTAGATCAAAGAATAGCTGGAAGCAATAGATGAAGAAGTGGAGAATGCATAAATTGTGATGACAACCTTGAATGGTCTCCCTAGGTCATGGGATTCTTTCATCCAAGGAATCTGTGCTAGGAAGAAGTTGGTCAAGTTTAGTAGACCGTGGGAAGAATGTTCACAAGAAGAATCTCGAATAGCAGCTCGAGAAGAAAATATGGGAAGTGAAGATCAAGCCCTCACAGTACACTCCAAGAAAGGAAGAAGGGAAAAGCATCATCACCAAGGTAAGCATTCTTATCAGTAAAATTCATCCAAACTCAAATGTTATACATGTGATGAAATAGGACACTTTGATAAAAATTGTCCCATGAATAAGAATGGATTCAAGAAGAAGAAGAACTCCAAAAGAAGATATCATGATCACACTACTGAGGATGATGATCCTATCAGAAAGAGAGTAAAACAAGAAAGTGAAGACTCTTCAAGTGAAGAAGAATATGTTCTGATCTCCGCTCTCATGGGAACTGTCACTCATCAAAGCAAAGATTGGCTTATTGACAGTGGGGCTTATAAACACATGACAGGTTTCAAGGAATATTTTTAGAAACTATCCGAACATAATTCACCCCATAAGGTGAAACTTGGGGATGACTACCAATATCTCATAAAAGGTAGTGGTGAATCATCCTACAAGCTAGACTCTGGAAAGTCTATGAAAATGAAGGATGTCTTGTTTGTACCAAGACTAAAGAAGAATCTTCTCTCCATATCGGCATTGGATGAAAAAAGCATGAGGGTTTCATTCATAGATTCCCAAGTCCTCATGTGGTCAAGAGGAAATACTATTGACGATGCAATAGTAATTGGAGAACAAGAAGGAGGATTACACAAATTGAAGGGCCATCTAGAACAAGCTTTGGTCCATGACACAGTAGAGCCAAATGAACTTTGGCACAAAAGGCTTGCACATGTGCACTAAATAGCACTACCACTTGCAAGCAAAGTTGTTGAAGGTATTCCAAAAATTCAAGCAAAACATGAAGGGGTGTGCAAAGGATGTGCGAAAGGAAAGAATACAAAGAAGACATTTCCAAGTAGCAAAAGCAAGGGAAAAGGAATCTTGGAAATCATCCACTCTGATGTATGTGCACCAATGTCATCAAGTTCACTAAGCGGGTATGTATACTATGTTTCTTTCATTGATGAATTTTCTAGGAAGACATGGATTTACTTCATGAAGAACAAAGATGAAGTTTTTAGCAAGTTTAAGGAATTCAAAGCCTTGATCAAGAACCACACAGAAAAGAAGATCAAAACCTTTCGATCAGATAATGGTGGAGAATTCACATCAAATGAATTCCAAGACTTATGCAAAGAATCAGGGATTAAGAGGGACTTATCCACTCCATGTTAGAAAACAGGACCACAGAGCAATAACATATATACAGTTAAATTTATAAACAAGATGCAAAACAAATTAAAACAGTACAGAGAGACACAGATATAACGTGGTTCACCCAAACGATGGGCTACATCGACAAAGAAATTTTCCAGTCCTTTTATTTTAGTCCAGAAAGATGAAGGGATACACCCTGCAGCAAAACCGTTGCACTTCCTCTTCATGCTCTCACAGTCTCTCTTCCAGTACAATACAATGCCCACATCCAGTACAATTACAATGGAGCCTCCTCAAGCCTTATAAAGGCTTAATCACATGCAATACCATGGGACAATACCATGGGCTACAACAAACCATGTGCCCAAACCATGTGCTAGACCTAACCACCTTTGACTCAATCCCGAGTCAAGGTTAACACATGCAATACCCTGGGACAATACCATGGGCTACAACAAACCATGTGTCCAAACCATGTGCTAGACCTAACCACCTTTGACTCGATCTCAAGTCAAGGTTAACCCTAACAATCCCCCCTTTAAACTTGACTTGGAGTAATCACCAACTCCCCTCAAGTATTTATCGAGGAATCTTACATACACCCCCCTATCACCTAGGTCTATCTCCCAACTTTACTAGTGAGTTACCAAGGGTATGCATGCCTTACTAGGTCTTACAGCCATATGCCCATTTACATGCAAACCGCCCCATTACATTTTTTTTTTCATGTGCCTTCCTGGTGACTAATCACAGCAACTCTACCGCTGCTGCACTTGCTGGACCTTGGACTTGGAAAATTTCTTCTTTTCACCTTCATGCTTTAAGTCTAATAGAAACTGAGCAGGAACTCAATTTCTCTCTGGTTACTCCCTTTGTCAACATGTCTGCAGGATTCTTGCTAGTGTGAATCTTTTCCAGTTTTAACAGTTCTTCATCTAGAACAGATCTTATGAAGTGGTATTTGAGTTCTATATGTTTAGTCCTTGAATGAAAGACTAAGTTCTTTGCAAGATGAATGGCACTCTGGCTGTCACTGTACAACCTACTATTCTCCTGTTTCTTACCCAATTCTTCCATGAACCTCTGCAACCAAATCATCTCCTTACTAGCTTTTGTAGCAGCAACATACTCTGCTTCCATTGTTGAAAGTGCAACAACCTGTTACAGTTTTGAAATCCAACTTACTGTTGTTCCACCTACAGTGAACACATACCCTGTGGTGCTCCTCCTACTGTCTTTATCACCAGCCATATCTGCATCAACATATCCCTGTAGAACAGTGTCTGAACCTCCAAAACATAATGCATGAGAAGTGGTACCTCTCAAATACCTTAGAATCCATTTTATTGCTTTCCAATGCTCTTTACCTGGATGATTCATATACCTGCTAACAAATCCCACTGCATGTGCAATATCTGGTCTTGTGCACACCATGGCATACATCAAGCTCCCAACTACTGATGAATAGGGAATCTTGGACATGTAATCTATCTCTTCCTGTGTCTCTAGACACATATGCTTGCTTAGTTTGAAATGGCTTGCCAAAGGTGTGCTGACTGGTTTTGCATTCTGCATTCTAAACCTCTACAACACCTTTTCTATGTACTCACCTTGAGACAATGTCAATTTGCGATTTTTCCTGTCTCTTGTTATTCTCATACCAAGGATTTGCTTTGCAGCACCCAAATCCTTCATCGCAAATGATTTAGCTAGTTTTCTTTTGAGCACATTTATATCCTGCATGTTAGAACCTGCAACAAGCATGTATTCCACATACAATAACAATATAATATATCTTCCGTTATCTAGCCGCTTGAAATAAACACAGTGGTCAGAATGAGATCTATCATAACCTTGTTCTGTCATAAACTTATCAAATTTTAAATACCACTGCCTTGGAGCTTGCTTCAAGCCATACAAGCTCTTCTTCAACCTGCAAACCAAATTCTCTGTCCCTTTGACCTCATACCCTTGTGGCTGCTACATATAAATCTCTTCCTCCAAATCCCCATGGAGAAAGGCCATTTTTACATCTAATTGTTCAAGATGCAAATCTTCTACCGCCACTAGACTTAAAATAGTTCTAATTGAAGTCATTTTAACAACAGGAGAAAATATTTCATCAAAGTCTATACCTTTCTTTTGTGAAAACCCCTTTACAACAAGTCTAGCCTTGTACTGCTTCTTTCCTCCATCTTATTCCTTCAACCTGTAAACCCATTTATTCTGCAATACCCTTTTTCCTGCAGGAAACTTAACCAGATCCCAAGTCTGGTTTCTTACCAATGAGTCCATCTCCTCATCTAGGCCTTGCTCCCACTAGTTTCTACCTGCATTGCTTCTTCAAAACATTCTGGCTCACCAGAATCAGTCATCAATAAATAATACAGTGAAGGAGAGAATTTTTCAGGGGGTCTACTTAACCTGGTAGACCTTCTTACAGTTGCAGGAGTTTTAGGTACCTACTGCTGCTCTTGATTTTTGGAACTTCATTTTCTTTGATTTCATGAAGCACTGTGTACTCTATGTTTTCCTTTTCTTCTTTCTTTCCCTGCAACCGATCTTTGTACATGACCTTTTCATTGAATACTACATCTCTACTCCTAATTATTTTGCAATTTTTAAGATCCCATAAGCGATAACCAAAATCATCAACCCCGTATCCAATAAAGGTACATTTCTTGGATTTAGCTTCAAGCTTTGTTCTATAATCAATATGGACAAATGCTTCACAACCAAAAGTTATTAGAAATGAGTATTTTACCTGTTTACCTGTCCATGCCTCCTCTGGAATTCCACCATCCAAAGCTCTTGAAGGCCCTCTGTTTATTAAATAAACAACATTGTTTACAGCATCAGCCCAAAACTGTAAGGGCAACCCTGCATGCAATCTCATACACCTTGCATGCTCCATGATCGTTCTGTTCATCCTTTTTGACATGCCATTTTCTTGGGGTGTTCCAGGGACTGTCTTCTCTCTGCGAATCCCATTGTGTGAACAGTAACTGTCAAACTCCTTGCTGCAGTACTTGCCTCCATTATCAGATCTGAGACATTTCAACCTTTTTCCTATCTCATTCTTAGCCAAAGCTTTCCAATTCTTAAAAGTATCAAACACATCATATTTCTGTCTAATGCAATAAACCCAAGTTTTTCTAGTTGCATCATCAATAAAAGTAACATAATAACAAGAGCGACCAAGATATTGTACCTGAGCTAGTCCCCGTACATCTATATGGACAAGCTCTAACTTTTCACTCTTCTTTTGTTTCCCAACCCTGAGAAATCTAACTCTCTTCTATTTTCCATAAACACAGTTCTCACAAAATTCCAAACTTACCTGCTTCAGATCTGGAAGCAGTTTCATTGAGTGGAGAATTTGCATCCCCTTCTCACTCATGTGGCCAAGCCTATGATGCCACAACGCTGCACCTGCTTCTGTGGAAGCTACAGAAATAGAATAATCAGTGTTATGAGGACATAAATATAACATACCTATCCTATCTCCTTTTGCAATAACCATTGATCCTTTAGTAACCTTCCACCATGTTTCTCCAAACGTAGACAAATAGCCGTGATCTCCCAACTGCCCTGTTGAGATCAGATTTCTTTTCATAGCAGGAATGTGCCTTACATCCTTTAGCAACCAGTCATTTCCATTATTTATTTTGATCCGTACCTTACCCTTTCCAACAATTTTGCATGGTTCATCATCCCCCAATAACACATGCCCAAAATCACCTTGAACATAATCATAAAAGAATTTCCTATGGGGTGTAGCATGACATGAAGCCCCTGAATATACTACCCAGTAATCACTAGTATTATCTAATGCAAGAATCAAAACATATTGTAACACATCACCAGCTACATTAGCTTCCTGGGTAGTCTCTTGTTGCCTCTCACCTTTCTTCTTTGGTGCTCTGCAGTTTTTCTTTAGATGTCCTTTCTTACCGCAGTTCCAACATTCTATTTTTCCGAATCTGGACTTGGATCTTCCCTTTTTAGACTTGCCATGATTTCCTGGGCTCCTTCCTCTCTCGTTTTGTCTCCCTCTGCTCTCCATGGTCAACGCATTACCTGATGTCTCACCTGTGCTTTTCCTTTGCATTTCCTCGCTAAGAATAACACTAACAACATCATCAAACTTAAGAGTGTTTGAACTAGGGACAGTGTTACTTACAGCCATGACCAAGCTATTCCATATTTTTGGCAATGAGCACAAGATTAGAAGAGCCCTAACCTCATCATCAAAGTTCACTTTTACAGAACTTAACTGACTGGTAAGTGTATTAAACTCATTTAAATGGTCAGCAACAGATCCACTTTCCAACATCTTCATATTAAATAAACGCTTCATTAAAAATACCTTGTTAGAAGCCGAGGGTTTTTCGTAGAGCTTACTCAATGCGCTCATCACACCCTCTGTTGTTATTTATTTCAAAATATTGAAGGCCACCGACGAAGCCAGGCACAGCCGTATTGTTCCTAGTGCCTTTCTGTCAAGAACATCCCATTCTTCATCCTTCATAGCCGCTGGTTGTTTTGCTTTTCCACCCAACGCCAGGTACAGATCTTTCTAGTACAGATAGTCCTCCATTTGCATCTTCCATAACTGATAGTTTTGGCCATTAAATTTATCAACCCTAAACTTTCCTTCTTCCGCCATTGCTCCCACTCGAACCAGGAACCCTTCTTTCCTACAAGTTTACAAACCAAATGGACCTTTTGGCTCTGATACCAATTGTTAGAAAACAGGACCGCAGAGCAATAACAGATATACAGTTAAATTTATAAACAAGATGCAAAACAAATTAAAACAGTACAGAGAGACATAGATATAACGTGGTTCACCCAAACGATGGGCTACGTCCACAAAGAAATTTTCCAGTCCTTTTATTGTAGTCCAGAAAGATGAAGGGATACACCCTACAACAAAACCGCTGCACTTCCTCTTTATGCTCTCACAGTCTCTCTTCTAGTACAATACAATGCCCACATCCAGTACAATTACAATGGAGCCTCCTCAAGCCTTATAAAGGATTAATCACATGCAATACCATGGGACAATACCATGGGCTACAACAAACCATGTGCTAGACCTAACCACCTTTGACTCAATCCCGAGTCAAGGTTAACACATGCAATACCATGGGACAATACCATGGGATACAACAAACCATGTGCTAGACCTAACCACCTTTGACTCGATCTCAAGTCAAGGTTAACCCTAACACTCCATATAGTCCACAACAAAATGGGGTTGTAGAGAGGAAGAATAGAACTATTATGGAAGCTGCAAGAAAAATGCTTCATGATCAAGATATTCCCATGCATCTATGGGTAGAGGCTACCAGAAAACCGATGTATGTACAGAACCATACTCCACATAGAGTACTCAAGAACAAGAAACCTGAAGAAGTATTTTCTAGCAAGAAACCAAAAGTCAGCCATCTCAGAATATTCGGCTGTCCAATGTACATACACATTCCAAAAGAAAAGAGAACAAAATTACATCCTTCAGGAAAGAAGGGTATATTTGTAGGATACTCTGAAAGCTCAAAGGATTACATAATATATTTCACAGGATTCAAGAAGATCGACATCAGCAGGGATGTAACATTTGATGAAGACACATCTTACAACAAATACAGAAAGAGACCTGTTGAAGAACGTGAAGAAATAGAAGCAACCAAGATTCATGATACAACCATGAATGAAGAAAATCAAGAAGAAGATTGAGAATTTGAAGAACCTCAAGAACCTGTAGATCCACCTTAGGACAAGAATCCTCATAAGAGGAAACCTGCTTGGGTACAGGAAGTTATCCAAGGTGCGGAAAGATATGGGGCTCCAGAAGAGAATCACAAAGAAAGAAAGAGAACCAGATCCTACTCTGGATATGTAGCTTTACTATGTGAATTTATCAATAAAGAACCTTCCAATTATGAAGAAGTGGCAAAACGAAAAGAATGGAAGGATTCTGTGATCGAAGAGTATCAATCGATCATGAAGAATGATGTTTGGGATGTTGTCCCAAGACCAGAAGGGAAGTCGGTTGTAACTTCCAAATGGATCTAAAGATCAAGCATGATGTAGATGGTAGCATAGATAAATATAAGGCAAGATTCATGGCTTGTGGCTTCTCACAGAAAGAAGGAATAGATTATGAAGAAACCTTTGCACCTATAGCCAGATACACTTCATTCAAATCAATACTTTCTTTGGCTGCAGTGATGAAATGGAAGATACACCAAATGGATTTCAAGACTACTTTCTTGAATGGTTTAGTGGAAGAGGAAGTGTATGTAGAGCACCCACTCTGTTTTTGAGACACATGACAGGGAGTCTCATGTGTGTAAATTGAAGAAAGCCTAGTACGGTTTGAAACAAGCACCCAGGACATGGTACGGTAGAATTGACAGCTTTCTATTGAGTTTGGGATTTACCAAGAGTAAAGCAGATTCCAACCTTTACTACAAGGTTGAAGATAGTAACCTAGTGATGCTCCTACTGTATGTATATGATCTATTTGTAACATGTATGGATGGGTTGATTGTTGACACGAAGAGAAATCTTGCTGCCGAGTTCAATATGAAGGACTTGGGTGTGATGCATTATTTTCTAGGCATGGAGGTGTGGCAGAATGCAGATGGAATCTCCCTCGGACAAGGGAAGTATGCAGTAGAGATCCTGAAGAGGTTTGGGATGATGGACTGCAAGGCCATGACCACAGCTATGGCATTGAACCTGAAGCTATTGAGTGATGCTTCATCAAAAGCAGTTGATGCCACGATGTATCATCGGATGATTAGGTCCTTGATGTGCCTGATGAACACAAGACTAGATATTTTCTTTGTTGTCAACACCTTGAGCTAGTTCCTGACAGATCTGAGACATGTTCACTTGATTGCTGAAAAGCATACTCTGAGGTACCTGAGGGGTATAATTGATTATGGGCTCAAGTATGAGGAAAATCAGAAGATTAACTTGGAGGGTTATGTTGATTCAGATTGGAAAGGAAGTGCCATTTATAGAGGAGCACTTCAGGGTGTTGCTTTAGTATGGGATCAGGTGTGATCTCTTGGTTTAGCAGGAAGCAATCCTATGTGGCACTAAGTACAGCTGAAGCGGAGTATGTCACAGCTTGTTCAGCTAGTTGTGAGGAATTATGGCTGAGGAAGCTACTATCTGGTTTATTTGATCTCCAGATGGATGCTACTTGTATACATTGTGACAACCAGAGTTGCGTGAAGTTGTCGGAGAATCTAGTGTTCCATGACAAGTTGAAGCATATCGATATCAAGTATCACTATATCAAGGATATGGTGTAGATGGGAGCAGTGAAGCTCCAGTATGTTGCGATGGACGAATAGATAGTTGATGTGTTGATAAAGCCATTGGCTAAGGTGAATTTTGAGTACTTCAAGGAGAAGCTTGGTGTTCTCCAAATCGAGGTTCCCTCCAAGGGGAAATGATGAGACCTAGAACCATTTTGACATGGTGAGAGGATTTGTTCCTTCCATGGTTAGATGTAATGGTTGAGCTATTCTGTCATGGTGAGAGGATTGGTTCCTTCCATATCAGATATGAGTGCTGAGCCATTATAATGTGACTGTAGGATTGGTTCCTACATGACTGAATGCCATTCTTGGAATGGAGGCACCTGGTCAATTACTAGGAAAGCTCAGTCTAGGACTGAGGGCCATTCTGATGTGACTATAGGATTGGTTCCTACATGATCAGATGTGAGTGTAGATCCCTTCTAACATGTATGTTTTATTGGTTCCTCGCATGGGCAGATGTAAGTACAGATCCTTTTTGAACATGTATGTTGGATTGGTTCCTCGCATGGTCGAATGTAAGTGTAGAGCCTTTTCAAACATGTATGTTGGATTGGTTCCTCACATGGTGGAATGTAAGTGCAGAGAATTTTTGACATGTATGTTGGATTGGTTCCTTGCATGGTCAAATGTGAGTGCTAGGCCTTTTTGACAGGGTTGTGGGATGTGTTCCCACATGGTCAGATGTGAGTGTTGGGCATGTCTTTCTGATATGATTATAGGATTGGTTCCTACATGATCAGATATAAGTGCTGGGTGGGCCATTCTGACTTAGGGTCAGATATAAGTGTTGAAGAAGGCCTACATGGAGGCTAGGCCTACAACCAGCATGAAAAAGGGCTGGATCTATAGAACTTCCTGTGACAAAAAGAATCATGAGATAGCACCCGTGATGATCCAGTGATGATGATCCGGTAGTGATTATCCATATTGAGTGATGATACAGATCCAATGATGGTGTTTCAGTGATGATGATCCAGATCCAGTGATGATCCAGATCTAGTGATGATGAGCCAGATCTAGTGATGATCCAGATCCAGTGATGATGATCCAGATCCAGTGATGATCTGGATCCAGATGAAGATGACTTGAAGATGAATATGACTTGAAGGTGAAGATGACAAGGACTCAATGATGATCCAGATGATACAAAGAAGAAGACTTGTGGTGATAAATTGTGTCGAGAGAATACCTTCCTAGTTAAGAGGGAGTGTTGATGAAATTGTAACTTCGGAATGTATTCACTTGTATTTCTTATGTATTGTAACCCGATGTTTATTCGGGGATGTATTTGTAATTTACTTGAGTCATGTCATTCCCTAATATTCCTATCGAGAGTTTCTATAATGTAAACAAGGCATGTCAAGTCAATGTGGGTAACCCTCCTATTGTCTAAGGGTAAAAGTCCCCGTAGTTCCGGGGCACTAGGGTTGTTAGAATCACCTAGTGAAGTCAACCCTAGTAGGGTTTAGTCAAGTTAGGAATTAGTATAAATAGAGAGCTATCCTCTCTATTTATCACACACTCACTCACACTTAGTTGTAGCTCATAGCTAAGGAAGAAGAGGACACTAGGGCTAGGAAGAAATAAGGTTACTACTATCGGGAGATCATCTTACTGTTTTGGGTTTTACTTTGGTGTTAATTCTATCTATGAGGAAGTTGCGGGGTTTTATCCATTTATGGTTTCCCCACGGAAAAACACTGTGTTCATTGTCTCTTGTGGTTGATTGTTGTGCTTGTTATTCTCTCAGTTAAAGATCCTAATGTAATGCTAGCTTAATGTTACAAATCTAACAGTTTTTTTCCCTATAGTTCATATTTTTATATAAAATCAAACTAATGCCATATCTTTTTCTTCCATGTGATAGGTTTATGGTCGTTTAAAGTTGTTTTTTCACTCATATAGGATGGTTTTTTGGTCATTTCACATGCATTCTGCATTTATACCTAATCCTTATTAATCCTAACATTAACACTTTGACCACGGACTATGGTATCTTTAACCATTATTTCCTCGTTTATACCATTGTTCTTCCGTGGATAGGAATTTCCTCCCATGAGTATCCTCATTTAGAACCTACTTATTGTCTTTCGATACTCATGTTGCATCTGTCATAGGTTCAGGGGAGTCTTCTTAGATATTTTTCACGCCAAATTGAGCCTCATTTTGGTCTATTTTTACAAGCTATCCCTTTATAAGACTCCCCACCCTTATGGAGTCTCTTTAGGCCCAGGTCTAACTCCTCAAAATAGACTTGACTGCTGAGTAAACTTGTCCATTCAAGGTCGTTAAGAATATGTGAATGGGCATCTACATTTGTGGTAGGTTATCTCTTTCTCAGACCATGTGGAATAATATGAGAAAGGATCACTCTCTTTTCTACGGAATTGAGAAGAGTATTCTCAGGTATAGGTTTATGATTTTTCCGAACCTGAGGGACTAAATTTACAGAAAAGGAACATCCGGTATAAGCTCAGTTTTCTCTTTTTCGTTATTTGGACCTAAACATGAAAAATATTTTGAGTGTACTTCATGTCTTTGTCATGCTCGTTAAACACCAATAACAAAGTAGTGAGTTTATTGTTGTAAGCCCCATTTCTCATACTCAAATGGATCTTTTCAAGTGATCTTGCTTTCCTTCACACTCGTAAAACTCAAGCTATATGATTCTCTCGAAGGAGTGTTGGGTAGGTGGTAATTTAACCCTTTTCGGACCTCCCTGACTAATTACGAAAAAAGTTCACCTTTTCTTCTACGGAAGCTAAGAGAGTTCTTCTGTGGTATATTTTATACTTTTTTGGCCTTAGGAGACTAAATTGGATGAAAAAGGACCCCCCTGGAGTCTTCTCCAGAGTTTTCAGACTCTCTAAACATGAAAACACCAAGTGAGCATGTACTAGTTCGAGCTCATAAAATCCATGAATCAGTGACATTATCAGGCATTATTCCCTCTTCTCTTCAAGCTTGTCAAAAAATGAAGAGAGACTTGAGTTGAATTTCTTGGACTCGTTAAAATTTAATAGGGAATATAAGGGAGAATTTTTATTTTGGTTCTCATTCGGTGGCAACATGTTTTCCTTGAACATAACACTCTATGTCTTTTTTGATACTCATGTATTAGTGTTCAATTTCATTTCAGCTATTACTTCGAGTTTCTTACTCCTCTTGTCAGTTATACATGAGGAATCTGATCATGTCTCCTACATGACAGATAAGTCTAGTTGTACTATCTATAAAGTTAAAAGCTTCCTTGGGTCATTTTTGTGTCGTGCTCACTGTTCAAGGATTTAACCTTGTATTTAATCTGTATCCTGATTCCATCATTGTATTATTTATTATTACTTGTGTTTCCCTTCCTTTACCCAGATCCTAGTCACTCTTGTGATCTGTTGGAGGATCTATTGCCTTCCTCATCATAGTATGGTTCTGCATCAGCACTTCCTAACGACGAAGACTTGGAGTTTTTTATGATTGTACCTTAGGATTCACTTTCATTATTGGTGAATTAATTTGCTTCAGTTTTCAATTATCACTTATTGGTTGACAATCTATTGAATCGTATCCATGTTCGACTTCAATAACATCTATTCACATGGCTTGGATTAAACTGGTTCTTTGGGATTTTTTACGAAGACCTTAGGTTCTATGGCCTAAGATATGAATATTATGTTGTGGTCACTTACACAGCTTCTAGATCTTTGAAGATTCATCATTATTGTATATTGTGGCTTCGATCCACCTTTGTAATACACATGGTCTTGTACTTGTACTATATGATGTACTCAAATATTGTAAAGGATATAGTGTTCCAATATATTGAACATATCATCCTCAGATATGACTTTGTATATGACATTGTTATGTATTTGTTTTAGGTACTACCTCTACTCCATTGGAATTTTGAGTTCTCCAAGATAATGATTATAATGTATTTCAGACATCGTTTTCCTCTGACCTCACACATTAGAGGGAATCTGTTATCAACCCAAATGGCACTTCTCCGTCTGAGTGCCGACATTCCTTATGTTGGTACAGAAAAGGATATCTTAGGATTGAAGTCTGCCAAAACACTATAGATGGGCATGACTTGAGATGCATTTACCCTTGAACCGACTTGCCATATTATTTTTGTTGATGTAATTGTAACTTCAGAATGTATTCACTTGTATTTCTTATGTATTGTAACCCAATGTTTATTCCGGAATGTATTTATAATGTAATTGAATCATATCATACCCTGATGTTTGTTCTGGAACGTTCTATAATGTAAACAAGTCATATCAAGTCAAGATGAGTAACCCTCTTATTGTCTAAGGGTTAAATTCCCCGCAGTTCCGGGGCACTAGGGTTATTAGACTCACCTAGTGAATTCAGTCCTAGTTGGGTTTAGTCAAGTCGGGAATTAGTATAAATAGAGAGATAGCCTCTCTATTTATCACACACTCACTCACACTCAGTTGTAGCTCATAGCTGAGGAAGAGGAAGACACCGGGGCAAGGAAGAAAGAAGGTTACTATTGTCGGGAGATCATCTTACTATTTTGGGTTTTAATTTTGATGTTGATTCTATCTCTAAGGAAGTTGTGGGGTTTTCTCCATTTATGGTTTCCCTGAGGAAAAACACTATGTTCATTGTCTCTTGTTTTTTATTGTTGTGCTTGTTGTTCTCTTAGTTAAAGATCCTAATATAATGCTAGCTTAATGTTAAAAATATAACATGGTATCAGAGCTAACCTGAGAAGAAGACACTGTGCAGCTGCAGGAACTAGGGCTTCCTACTTTTTGGATCTCTCTCCACATATTTTCAGCAAAATAAGGTTGGAATAAATCTCCTCCCTAGGGCACATCTTTTTGTCGAAGCAGAATCCAATTCTGAGGTTTTTCAGTTTTGGACCTGACACTGCTACCGAAAATTAGGGATTTTCACAGAAGTGGAATTTTTCAATGAGACCAGGCTTGAATTGATATCCTCCTAAAAATAAAAGTTAGGGATCAAAATCAAAGCATTTGGTTGGATAGAACTCTGAAAAAACAAAACCCTAATCTACTCCTGAACCAGCACTGCAAAATTTCAGATCTAAATCCAAATCTGACATCTTGAACTTGTAAGATCTAAATATTTTGTATTTCCATTTGAGGTTCTTAGTCAAGATGTCTCATCATACCAAGATTTATGAAAATATTGAGGGAGTTGATAAATTACAATCCTGGAAGTATAGGATCTCCTTGGTCCTGGAAGAAAATGAGTTGGACTCCTATATCAGTGAGGAGGTTCCAATTCCAGAGGGAGATGAGGCCAAGGAATTACATAAGAAGAAGTTGGTTATGCCAAAGAGGTTCATTTTTGATTCTATCAAGGATCACCTCATACCACAAGTATCCTCCCTCAAAACACCTAAAGCCATGTTTGATGCCCACAGGTGTCCTCCAGAATGAGGAGACCATCCAATCATACTTCACAAGGGTCTCCCAAATCAAAGAACAGCTGGAAGCAGTAGATGAAGAAGTGGAGAATGCAGAAATTATGATGACTACCTTGAATGGTCTCCCTAGGTCATGGGATTCTTTCATCCAAGGAATCTCTAGTAGGAAGGAGTTAGTTAAGTTCAGTAGACTGTGGGAAGAATGCTCACAAGAAGAAGCTCGAATAGAAGCTCGAGAAGAAAAGATGGGAAGTGAAGATCAAGCTCTCACAGTACACTCCAGGAAAGGAAGAAGGGAAAATCGTCATCACCAAGGTAAGCATTCTCATTAGAAAAATAATCATGTAAGAAGGGATCCATCCAAACTTAGATGTTACATGCGATGAAATAGGACACTTTGCTATAAATCATCCCATGAATAAGAATGGATCCAAGAAGAAGAAGAAATCTAAAAGAAGAGATCATGCTCACACTACTGAGGATGATGATCCTCCCAGAAAGAGAGTAAAACAAGAAAGTGAAGACTCTTCAAGTGAAGAAGAATATGTTCTAATCTCTGCTCTCATGGGAGCTGTCACTCACAGAAGCAAAGATTGGCTTATTGACAATGGGGCTGCCTAACACATGACATGTTTCAAGGAATCCTTTGAGAAACTATCCAAACATAATTCACCCCATAAGGTGAAACTTGGTGATGACTACCAATATCCCATAAAAGGTAGTGGTGAATCCTCCTACAAGCTAGACTTTGGAAAGTCTATGAAAATGAAGGATGTCTTGGTTGTACCAGGACTAAAAAAGAATCTTCTCTCCGTATCGGAACTGGATGAAAAAGGCATGAGGGTTGCATTTGTAGATGGCTAAGTCCTCATGTGGTCAAGAGGAAAGACTATTGATGATGCAATAGTAATTGGAGAACAAGAAGGATGATTATACAAATTGAAGGGCCATATTGAACAAGCTTTGGTCCATGACACAGTATATCCAAATGAACTTTGGCACAGAAGGCTTGCACGTGTGCATTAAAAAGTACTACCACTTGCAAGAAAAGTTGTTGAAGGTCTTCCAGAAATTCAAGCAAAACATGAAGGGGTCTGCAAAGGATGTGTGAAAGGAAAGAATACAAAGAATACATTTCCAAGTAGCGAGAGCAAGGAAAAAGGAATCTTGGAAATCATCCACTTCGATGTATGCGGACCAATGTCATCAAGTTCACTAAGCGGGTATGTATACTATGTTTCTTTAATTGATGATTTCTCTAGGAAGACATGTGTTATCTCCCAAAATAATTTATTTTGATAATATGGATAATTTAACTCATGCAATGAAGGATATGAATATCACTGACAGTTTGAAAGCCTCTATTTTTTATTTGGGTAAAAATTTCACAAGTTGTAGCTTTCGGTGGCTTAGGCGAGGCTCAGAAGATCTCATTAGCCACCAAAAAGGGTTGTCTTCGACACATTAAGAAGGAGTGCAACATATACACTGACCACCAAAAGAACAGTAAAATTTCCCCCCTTGTGTTTTTCACTACACTGACAAGCTTGGGAAAATTACACAGGTGCAATAAGAGCTCCAAAAAATGAGATTATATATGAAATGAGTCATTCAATGACTTCGATTAATCAGTTCCAGACACCTCTGTGACAAGACACAGATGGGCATTGGATACAAGTGATGGAAATGGTTTCTTACTTGACGAATCTTAATTTGGTGTATGATGAAATACAAAGCTCACCCAAACTTTTTCTTTTAACAGCAAGTCGGAGGTCTAATCCTCTGCAACGCCGATGTTTCAGAGGTTTAGTCCTCTATGTTGGTGCCACTTAGTGTCTTGAGGTTCTGATTGCCAATAATCAGTGGTCTGAGGTTCCAATCGTGAAGCTAGTGGTTTAAAGCTCTGACACTATGGCAGCATTCCGGTCTAAAGCTCCAATGGGATAGTGGCTAGACCTTTCGATCATCGATCGCGAAGCTAGTGGTTTAAAGTGCCGACACTGCGGCAACGTTTTGGTCTAAAGCTCCGATGGGATAGTGGCTAGAGCCTTTGATCACCGATCACTAACCTAGTGGTTTAAAGCACTGACACTGCGACAGCATTCAGTCTTGAGTTTCCGATGCATTAGTGATTACAGCTTCTGATCGCTGACAAGCTAGTGATTGAAAGCACTGATACATTCAGTCTTGGGGTTCCGATCACCAATGCTGAGAAGATTAATCGTTTGAATCGCCAACATTGCAACAGCATTCAGTTTTAAAGCACCGACGCATTTAGGTTAGAGCTTTCGATTGCCGACGGGTTAGTAGACAAAGCATCCGATCACCGACCGCGGCGACAAGGTAGAAAATTTTGGCAAATTGAGCAAGAAAGATCATGTCAGTTAACTGCCAAAACACTGGTTTTTGGCGGCAAATTTACAAGGGACCAGCAATAGTGATCACGAGAAACTACTTCAGTTATTTAATGTTCACTCAGTGAACTAGATCTTGGTCATAGATAGACAAATAGTTAGGTAGCGTTTGAAACCCTAATTTGAAAAAACTATCACCTTGAGTATTTTTTGTGAAAATAGATCGAATTTTCAGGATCTGTAATTTTTGTCGAAGGCTATAAAGCCTAAGATCGATTTCATAATAAAGGTTCAACTTCGGGGATTTATAAGCCTATAATGATTTCACGCTTCTCATTTTACTTATTCATGATATAAGCTCTTTTGTTGTGATATGTTCATCCATCATCTCTTTCTTTACTGTATTTATGCCTAAATGTGTATTTAGGTCATTTTTAGATTGATTAAAAAGCTGATAGATGTCATCCTATTGGTTTGTTAGTGCAAATTCTTTTTAAATACCATCCTCATCAGGATTTATCCATTTATATGCATGTGTTTTGTATGTAAGTATGCCAGCCTTGTGAGTTCTCCATCCCTGCACCTTATTGTCAAACTTCTGAGCAATTGCAACTAAAAGCCTTGTAAATGAGTGAGTTTTATGCATGCCTTGAGAGCGGATAGGTGATATAGGTCAACTGACTTGATCCATATCAGAAAACCCCAAAACATTGTAAGTTACTAGGCATCCTTGAGATACAACCTAGAGGAGTTTCCTGGAGTGATAACAAATTGGCGCCGTTGCCAAGGAGAGGAGACTGAAGCTCAAGCTTCCCTGAGAGATGACATAGCTCCATGCTTTGATGATAGATGAAGCTTGGACACTATTATGGTTGTAATCATCTATCTGGTGACTCCATTGATATAAGGTGGCTTCAAGAAGACCAAGTACTAGAGAAAACCCAAAGGGGTCACCAGCAACACCAGTTTCAGATCCAAAAGAAATTTTGAGGAAATCTAGGGCTTTACTAAGACAGACCAGCAGTGTTGTACAAAAAGCTACATCAGGTATTTCAAGAAATATTTCTGCTATTATTTCTTCTGCTGAAACTCTTAATTCGCAGGAATTTTTAAATACATCAGAAAAATCTAGGGGTTGGGCATCTTCAAGCACTGCTGCTTGTGAAGATCCAATCCTTGGTGACTCCACTGGGATAAGTATACCACCGCCTTCTTAGCAAGTATCTTCATCAATGTTGCCTTCTACAACCCTGTCCATACCCGTTTCCAATATGGCTACCCCCCAATTGACCAAGATGGAAAGGATCATGATAGCTAGGTATGCACCCCTAATTTTGCCAAATCCTCTCGCAACCATGCCTACTGGGGATTATCTCAAGTATATGCCTAATTTTACAGGGGGAGGGGATTTCACTGCTGAAGAACATTTGGAGGATTTTTACAGCTATGCTGAAAATATTAACATAGAACAAGAAGATGTATGGACTAGGGTTTTTGTGCAAAGCTTAGATGGCCAGGCTAGGAAGTGGTTTAAGGAACTTCCTGCTGGATCAGTGGCAGGCATAGAGGCCCTAGATGGCATTTTCCTAAAGCATTTGGGAGAAAGGAGGGACCACCTCTACTATATCACAGAATTCATCAACCTAAAAAGAGAAAATGGGGAGTCTGTCTCCAACTTTACCAAGAGATTCAAGAATATGTACAGCAAGATCCCTACCGAAATTAATCCCACTGATACCTCAGCTAGGATAACTTATGCAAATTCCTTTGACTTTGACTTCTGCTTACTTCTCAGAGAAAGGAGGTCTGCTTCCTTATCACTCATGCATGATGCTAGCCTAGATGTAGAGTCAAACATTCTGGCATCCCAGAAGGTCAAAGGGAAGATAGATAGGAAAAATCAGTCAGCAGACTCTAGTGGGGCTTCTGCATCAGAGAACAAGATTGAAAAAATGACCAAACTGTTAGATAACCTGACTCCTGAAATGTCTAAATTGAAGGACCAAGGACATCTACCTGTGAGGGGTAAAGGGCCAAGTGGCTTTGCTCCTCGAAACCCAAATTTTGTTCCTTATAGAAGAGGAACCCCCCCAGTTCAGATTCTCAGAAGGGAGAGAAATCAAGGGGAAGATCAGAGGATAAGAGCTCCATTTCAAAATGTTGTATTAGAAGAAGGGCCAGAATTCATTGAAGAAGAAGGAGAAGCTGAAGACAATAGCCATTGCATGGAGGATGAGGTGGACTGTTCTTTTCTCACACAGGAAGAATATGAGGAAGCCTTGATTGATGAGCAGATCACTGAAGAGGATGTCTATTAGGCTGATGGTCAGGGAGGTTACAAACTGAGGTCTAGGATGTTTTCTCCCCTCAAGAAGAATGTTGTACCTGTCAAACATCCTGCTACACCAACTAGAAAGGTTGTTGTTTTACCAAAGAAGGGGGTTGTCCCATCCAAAGCATTGCAAAAACCAACATCTTCAGCCACACATGATCAAGTCCAACTCAAACCTACAGCTCATGAGGTAAGGTTTCCAAATAGGCTGCATTATTCTTTCAACCTTGAGTCTGAAATTCAAAAATTGAAAATCCCTTTCCCTTTAATTGAGCTAATGAAGAATGATGCATTCAAAACCTCCATTCTAAATTCCCTTCAGCCCAAGGTGCACATTGACACCGACTTTGTGAACCTACAAGATGACAAGCCTATTTTAACCCTAGGCCCCATGATTGAAGACCTAAAGGACTCCTTCCCACCATTCTATATATCCTTGAACATCCATGATAAAATCCTCCATAACTGTTTGCTGGATTCAGGAGCCTCTCATAACCTAATGCCAAAGGCTGTGATGGATGAGATTGGCCTAAGCGTCACCAAGCACTACCATGATTTATTCTCCTTTGAATCCAGGAAGGTCAAGTGCTTGGGCCTCATCAAATACCTTGTTGTAAACCTAACTCATCTACCTTCGAAAAGCATCATGATGGAAATTGTAGTGGCTGATATTCCTCCAAAATTTGGCCTCTTGCTGTCTCGGTCATGGAGCAAAAGACTAGGTGGCACCCTTCAGATGGATCTCACATATGCCACCATTCCCATGTTTGGAGGGGAGACTAAGAGGATGTACAAGGAAAATCAGCTAGCATACATTATAAGCAAGGAGAGCCACTCAGTGAATCACCCCATCTATGTAGTGGACACTGATTTTGGGTCTTGCATTTTGCAAATAGATGATACTTAGTAGACATCAGTTCAGCTCACTAAGCCCACTTGTCAGCAACCCGAAGAAGTAACAACAACAATATGGACCATGTATTTTGATGGGGCTAGCACCCAAATCTCAAGAGGTGCAGGTGTAGTATTGATCTCCCCATCTAAGGAAAAAATTCACCTATCTTATAAGCTTGATTTTAAAACCACTAACAACATAGAAAAATATGAAGCCTTGCTACTAGGAGTTAAAGCTACCAAGGATATGGGGATCATGTGCATGAAGATTTTTGGAGATGCAAACCTCATCATACAGCAGGTCAACAACACTTTTTAGACAAAAGATATCAGACTGAAGGCCTACAGGGACATGGTATGGAAACTCAGAGAATCCTTTATGTTTTTTGAACTGTCATATATTCCTAGGGATTTAAATCACTTGGCTAATTCCTTGGTTGTCTATGCAAGTCTGTTTTTTCCTCCTTTACCCCCTAAGCTCAGCTATCTGGGAGTATAGTGATCTAAAAAATTATGACACCAATATCATCCAGCACATAATTGCTTTGGAGAAGGACACCATTCCTTTCAAATAGAAGATGAGGCCACTCAGCCCTCTCCTATTACCAGTGATTGAAAAAGAGATTCACAAGCTCCTCAAAGCCAAGATCATAATCCCCCTTGGGTATTCCAAGTGGATTGAAAACCTGGTAGTGGCAAGAAAGAAAAATGGAGAAATCAGGTTGTGTGTTGATTTTAGAAACTTGAACAAGCGTTCCAAGAAAGACAACTATCCACTGCCCAAGATGGAACACCTATTGTAGAAAGTCTCGGGGGCTAGAGTTATGTCCTTCCTTAATGGCTTCTCTGGATACAACCAAGTTGTTGTGCACCCTGATGACAAAGAGAAGACTTCCTTTACCACTCCCTGGGGAACCTTCATGTATGCTAAAATGCCATTTGGGCTAATGAATGTTGGGGATACTTTTTAGAGAGCCATGGACCTAGCTTTCGTAGGGCTAAAAGATAAATTTGTGCTGATATATTTGGATGACTTAATAGTTTACTCTCACAGCCATCATGACCACTTGCAGCATTTAAGGAAGGTATTTCTGAAGTGCAGAAGGTATGGAATATCACTGAACCCCAAGAAGTCCCAATTTGCACTCAATGAAGGAAAGCTCCTAGGCCACATAGTCTCAGCTGAAGGTGTAAATATCGATCCAGTAAGGGTGGAAGAAATTCAGCAACTGTTAATACCAAGGTCAAAAAGAGACATTCAGTCCTTTTTAGGAAAAATAAACTTTGTCAGGAGGTTCATTCCTAATTTCTCCGAGCTGGTAAAGCACATAACAGTCATGCTAAAAAGGGATGCAGAAATAAAGTGGACTGACCAGGCAAGAAAATCTTTTGAAGACATTAAGAAAGCCATCATGGAGGCCCCAACCTTGATTAGTCCCGACTACACCATAGTTTTTTACATTTTCTCTTTTGTATCTTATGACACAGTGGCAGTTGTACTATTACAAAAGAATGATGAAGGTCTTGATCATCCAATTGCATTCTTCAGCAAAACCCTGAGAGATGCTGAGCTGAAGTATGACCCAAGTGAGAAGCAGGCTTATGCTCTCATAAAATATTTGAATACTTTTAGAATATACATTCTCCATGCAAAGGTCATTGCATATGTCCCTTCGGCTACTGTGAAGGATGTTTTGACTAAGCCTGACATTGATGGGAAGAGACCTAAGTGGATTTCCAAACTCATTGATTTTGATGTAGAGGTGAAACCCTCCAAGCTGGTAAAGGGATTAGGCCTGTCCAAACTCATGGCCAAAGAAAACTGTGAACTGATGGGAATAAATTTCACATGTGTTAAATCAGCAAAGGTGCAGACTGTGGTAGTAGTAGAAATAGAAGTAAATCAAGATCAAAATGACAGTCCATCAGTAGCTGAGAACATATCTTCATATGAGTGGTACTTAGGTATCATTCATTTTTTGCAAAAATTAGAAGTTTCTCCTGATCTCACTCCTAACCAAGCACGAGCTCTTAAGTTGAAATCTATTAGGTTTTGCATAATTGACAAACTGTTGTATTGGAGGGATTAGTCTAGAATTTTGCTAAGGTGTCTAGATAAAGAGGAAGCAGAGCATGTCATGCATCACTTTCATTCTAGCACATGTGGAGGCCACCACTATTGGAAAACCACAACCTACAATATCTTAAGAGCAGGATACTATTGGCCAGTCCTCTTTGCTGATGTATGCACTTTTGTAAGGGCCTGTGACCAATGCCAAATATTTATAGGGAAGCAGCAGCTCAAATCCTTGCCCCTTAGGCCTGTTACAATGAATGGGTCTTTTCAGCAATGGGGTATGGATTTCATAGGTGAAATAAATCAATCCTCCATTAGAAAGCATAAATGGATCATAGTAGCCACTGACTACTTTACAAAATTGATAGAAGCAGTACCTACTAGGAATGCCACTCATCAAGTCATAATGAGATTTTTATTTGAGAATATCTATAGTAGGTTTAGCTGCCCAATAAGATTACTAACTGATAATGCACCAGCTTTTAAGTCTGGGGCATTAGTTAAAATGTGTGACTCAATGGGTATTCAATTTGTGTACTCCACATCCTATTATCCCCAAGGAAATGGCCTAGCTGAGTCATCCAACAAAAGCTTAGTTAGAATCATCAGGAAACTGCTGGAGATAAATCAGAAAAGTTGGGATTCAAAGCTTAAGTTTTCCCTATGGGATGATAGGGTAACAGAAAAAATATCTATCAGGACTTCTCCATTCAAGCTAGTTTATGGAACTGATGCCATATTTCCTATCCAACTCATCCTTCCAGTGGCAAAGTTATTTTAGGAAGAGGAAGATGAACCAATGATATGGCGAGAAGGATCATGGATTTGGTGGAGTTACAGCAGATCAGGGAGCAAGTTGTAGGAAAATCAGAGGCTCATCAACAGAGGATAAAGGGAATGTTTGACAAAAGAGCGAAGGAAGACAACTTCTAGGTCAGAGATTGGGTCCTCAAGTGGGATGCTATCAGACAGGACAAGGGAAAACATGGAAAACTTGACTCTTTGTGGATTGGCCCTTTTGTTATAGACTAGGTATATGAGAATAACACCTTCAAATTGTAGCATCTGGAAGGTGAAGAGGTATTTGATGGCCCAGTGAACGGGTGGTTCTTGAAACTCTATTTTATTTTGAGGCTTTGAGGCCTTATTATTGTAAATTACTAGGTAGTAGGTTGTTTTGATTTCAGAATAAACTCCATGCCCAATGCAGCACTAGAAGATAGCTTAAATTATTCTTTTTCAGGAAATACATTTTGGTCTAGGGTTCTTAGGACCTCACTAGGAGGTTCCCATCCCCAAGTAGGAGCCAGATGTTATCTCCCAAAATAATTTATTTTCATAGTATGGAGAATTTAACTCATGCAATAAAGGATATGAATATCACTGATAGTTTGAAAGCCTATGTTTTTTATTTGGGTAAAAATTTCACAAGTTGTAGCTTTCAGTGGCTTAGGTGAGGCTCAAAACATCTCATTAGCCACTGAAAAGGGTTGTCTTCAACAGATTAAGAAGGAGTGCAACATATACACTGACCACTGAAAGAACAACAAAATTCCCCCCCTCGTGTTTTTCACTACAGTGACAAGCTTGGGCAAATTACGCAGGTGCAATAAGAGCTCCAAAAACTGAGATTATGTATGAAATGAGTCATTCAATAAATTCTATTAATCAGTTCCAAACACCTCTGCAACAAGACACAGATGGGCGTTGGATACAAGTGATGGAAACGGTTTCTTACTTGATGAATCTTATTCTAGTGTATGATGAAATACAAAGCTCGATCGAACTTTTTCTTTTAACAGCAGGTCGGAGGTTTAGTCCTCTTTGTCACCACCACGTAGTGGCTTGAGGTTCTGATTGCTGATAATCAGTGGTCTGAGGTTCCAATCGCCGATGAAGAATTTTGTGGCTTGAAGTTTTGATCGCGAAGCTAGTGGTTTAAAGCTCCGACACTACAGCAGTGTTCCGGTCTAAAGCTCCGATGGGATAGTGGCTAGACCTTTCGATTGTCGATCGCGAAGCTAGTGGTTTAAAGTGCTGACACTGTGGCAACGTTTCGGTCTAAAGCTCCGATGAGATAGTGGCTAGAGCCTCCGATCGTCGATCACGAAGCTAGTGGTTTAAAGCACCGACACTGCGGCAGCGTTTAGTCTTGAGGTTCCGATGCATTAGTGATTACAGCTTCTGATCGCCGATAAGCTAGTGATTGAAAGCACCGATACGTTTAGTCTTGGGGTTCCGATCACCTATGCTGAGAATATTAATCATTTGAATCACCAACACTATGGCAGCATTCAGGTTTAAAGCACTGACACGTTCAGGTTAGAGCTTCCGATCGTCGACGGGTTAGAGATCAGAGCTTTCAATCGTCGATGTAGAAACCGTCGTGAAGTTGTAGTTTAAAATATTGACACTATGGTAGCATTCAGATTTGGGGTGTCGACGGGTTAGTAGACAAAGCATCTGATCACTGACCGCAGCGACAGGGTAGAAAATTCTGGTGGATTGAGCAAGAAAGATCACGTCAGTTAACTACCAAAACACTGGTTTTTGGCAGCAAATTTACAGGGGACCATCAACAGTGATCACTAGCAACTACTTCAGTTATTTAATGTTCACGCAATGAACTAGATCTTCATCATAGATAAACAAATAGTTAGGTAGGGTTTGAAACCTTAATTTGAAAAAACTATCACCTTGAGTATTTTTTGTGAAAACAGATCGAAGTTTCAGTATCTGTAATTTTTGTAGAAGGCTATAAAGCCTAAGATCGATTTCATAATAAAGGTTCAACTTCGGGGATTTATAAGCCTATAATGCTTTCATGCTTCTCATTTTACTTATTCATGATATAAGCTCTTTTGTTGTGATCTGTTCANTTGCCTAATTGTGTATTTAGGTCATTTTCAAATTGATTATAAAGCTGATAGCTATCATCCAATTGGTTTGTTAGTGCGATTTGATTTATAAATACCATCCTCATCAAGATTTAGCCATTTATATGCACATGTTTTGTATGTAAGTCTGCCAGCCTGGTGAGTTCTCCATCCTTGCACCTTATTGTCAAACTTTTGAGCAATTGCAACTAAAAGCCTTGTAAATGAGTGAATTTTATGCATGCCTTGAGAGTGGACAGGTGATATAGGTCAACTGACTTGATCCATATCAAAAAGCCACAAAACATTGTAAGTTACCAGGCATCCTTGAGCTACAACCTAGAGGAGTTTCCTGGAGTGATAACAACATGGATTTGCTACATGAAGAACAAAGATGAAGTTTTCAGCAAGTTCAAGGAATTCAAAGCCTTGATCGAGAACCACACAGAAAATAAGATCAAGAACTTTTGATCAAATAATGGCAAAGAATTCACATCAAATGAATTCAAAGACTTATTCAAAGAATCAGGGATTAAGAGGGAGTTATCCACTCCATATAATCCACGACAGAATGGGGTTGCAGAAAGGAAGAATAGAACTATCATGGAAGCTGCAAGAGCAATGCTTCATGATCAGGATCTTCCTATGCATCTATGGGAAGAAGCTACAAGAACAATGGTGTATGTATAGAACCGTACTCCACACAAAGTACTCGAGAACAAGACACCTGAAGAAGTATTTTCCAACAAGAAACCATAAGTCAACCATCTCAAAATATTCAGCTATCCAGTGTACATACACATTCCAAAAGAGAAGAGAACAAAATTAGATCCTTCAGGAAAGAAGGGTATATTTGTGGGACACTCCGAAAGCTCGAAGGCTTACAGAATATAATTCCCAGGATTCAAGAAGATTGACATCAGTAGGGATGTAAGATTTGATGAAGACACAACTTACAACAAATATAGAAAGAGACCTGCTGAAGAACCTGAAGAAGCAGAAGCACCCAAAATTCATGATACAACCATGAATAGAGAAACTCAAGAAGAAGATCAAGAATTTGAAGAACCTCAAGAACCTGTAGATAGACCTCAAGAGAAGAATCCTCACAAGAGGAAACCTGCCTGGGTATGAGAAGTTATCCAAGGTGCGGAAAGATATGGGGCTCCAGAAGAGAATCACAGAGAAAGAAAGAGAAACATATCCTGCTCTGGATATGTAGCTTTAGTATGTGACGTTATCAATAAAGAGCCTTCCAATTATGAAGAAGCGAAAGAACGAAAAGAATGGAAGGATGCTATGATCGAAGAGTGTCAATCGATCATGAAGAATGATGTTTGGGATGTTGTCCCAAGACCAGAAGGGAATTCGGTTGTAACTTCCAAATGGATCTGCAAGATCAATCATGTTGTAGATGGTAGCATATAGAAATATAAGGGAATATTCCTGGTGGTTTCTCACAAAAAGAAGGAATAGACTATGAAGAAACCTTTGCACCTGTAGCCAGATACGCTTCCATCAGATCAGTACTTGCTCTGGCTGTAGTAATGAAATGGAAGATACACCAAATGGATGTCAAGATTGCTTTCTTGAATGGTGTAGTGGAAGAGGAAGTGTATGTAAAGCAGCCACTCGGTTTTGAGACACATGACAGGGATTCTCATGTGTGTAGATTGAAGAAAGCCCTTTACAGTTTGAAACAGGCACCCAAGACATGGTACGGCAGAATTGACAGCTTTCTATCTAGTTTGGGCTTTACCAAGAGTAAAGAAAATTCCAACCTTTACTACAAGGTTGAAAATGGAAACCCAGTGATGCTCCTACTGTATGTAGATGATCTGTTTGTAACAGGTATGGATGGGTTGATTATTGATACGAAGAGAAAGCTTGCTGCTGAGTTCTAAATGAAGGACTTGGGTATGATGCCTTATTTTCTAGGCATGGACGTGTGGTAGAATGCGGATGGAATCTCCCTCGAACAAGGGAAGTATGCAGTAGAGATCCTGAAGAGGTTCGGGATGATGGAATTCAAGGCCATGACCACACCTATGGCATCGAACCTGAAGTTATTGAGTGATGCTTCATCAGAAGCGGTTGATGCCATGATGTATCGTCAGATGATTGGGTCCTTGATGTACCTGAGAAACACGAGACCAAACATTTGCTTTGCTGTGAACACCTTGAGCCAGTTCTTGACAGATCCGAGACATGTTCACTTGATTGTTGCAAAGCATATTCTAAGGTACCTGAGGGGTGCAATTGATTATGGGCTCAAGTATGAGGCGAATCAGAAGATTAACCTGGAGGGTTATGTTGATTCAGATTGGGCAGGCAGTACCATCGATAGGAAGATCACTTCAGGGTGTTGCTTTAGTATGGTATCAGGTGTGATCTCTTGGTTTAGCAGGAAGCAATCCTGTGTGGCACTTAGTACAGCTGAAGTAGAGTATGTCGCAGCTTGTTCAGCTAGTTGTGAGGTAGTATGGCTAAGGAAGCTACTGTCTAATTTATTTTATCTCTAGATGGATGCTACTTGTATACATTGTGACAACCAAAGTTGCGTGAAGTTGTCAGAGAATCCAGTGTTCCATGACAAGTCGAAGCATATCGAGATAAAATATAACTATATCAAGGATATCGTGTAGAGGGGAGCAGTGAAGCTCTAGTATGTTGTGATGAACGAACAGATAGCTCATGTTTGGACGAAGCCATTGGCTAGGGTGAAGTTTGAGTACTTCAGGGAGAAACTTGGTGTTCTCCAAATCGAGGTTCCCTCCAAGGGGAAATTATGAGACCTAGATCCATTCTGACATGGTGAGAGGATTGGTTCCTTCCATGGTCAGATGTAAGGGCTGAGCCATTCTGTCATGGTGAGAGGATTGGTTGCTTCCATGTCAGATGTGAGTGTTGAGCCATTCTGATGTGACTGTAGGATTGGTTCCTACATGATCAGATATAAGTGCTGGATGCCATTCTTGGAATGGAGGCACCTGGTCAGTTACCAGGAAAGCTCAGTCTGGGACTGAGGGCCATTCTGATGTGACTGTAGGATTGATTCCTACATGATCAGATGTGAGTGCAGAGCCCTTTCGGCATGAAGGATTGGTTCCTTGCATGGTCGAATATAAGTGTTGAGCCTTTCTAACATTGGTTGTCAGGTGTAAGTGCAGAGCCTTTTAGCATGTAGGATTGGTTCCTCGCATGGCCGAGTGTAAGTTCTGAGCCTTTCTGACATTGATTGATGGATGTGAGTGCTGGGCCTTTCTGACAGGGTTGTGGGAGGTGTTCCCACATGGTCAGATGTGAGTGTTGGGCATGCCTTTCTGATATGATTATAGGATTGGTTCCTACATGATTAGATATAAGTGCTGGGCAGGCCATTCTGACTTAGGGTCAGATATAAGTGCTGGAAGAAGACCTACATGGAGGCTAGGCCTACAACTAGCATGAAAAAGGGTTGGCTCTGTAGAACTTCCTGTGACCAGAAGAATCATGAGATAGCACCTGTGATGATCTAGTGATGATGATACAGCAGAGATGGTCCAGATCGAGGGATGATCCAGATCTAGTGATGATGCTCCAGAGATGATCCAGATCGAGAGATGATCCAGATCCAATGATGATGATCCAGATCGAGTGATGATCCAGATCCAGTGATGATCCAGATCCAGATGAAGATGACTTGAATATAGAGATGACTTGAAGGTGAAGACGACGAGGAATCAATGATGATCCAGATGATATAGAGAAGAAGACTTGTGCTGATAAATTGTGTCGATAGAATACCTTCCTAGTTAAGAGGAAGTTTTGATGTAATTGTAACTTCAGAATGTATTCACTTGTATTTCTTATGTATTGTAACCTGATGTTTATTTCGGGATGTATTTGTAATGTAATTGAGTCATGTCATACCCCGATGTTTATTCCGAGAAGTTTCTATAATGTAAACAAGTCATGTCAAGTCAAGGTGAGTAACCCTCCTATTGTCTAAGGGTTAAAGTCCCTGCAGTTTCGGGGCACTAGGGTTATTAGACTCGCCTAGTGAAGTCGGCCCTAGTTGGGTTTAGTCAATTCAGGAATTAGTATAAATAGAGAGCCAGCCCCTCTATTTATCACACACTCACTCACACTCAGTTGTAGCACATATCTGAGGAAGAGGAAGACACTGGGGCAAGGAAGAAAGAAGGTTACTGCCGTCAGGAGATCATCTTACTGTGTTGGGTTTTACTTTTGGTGTTGATTCTATCTCTAAGGAAGTTGTGTGGTTTTCTCCATTTATGGTTTCCCTGAGGAAAAACACTGTGTTCATTGTCTCTTGTGTTTGATTGCTGTGCTTGTTGTTCTCTCAGTTAAAGATCCTAATATAATGCTAGCTTAATGTTAAAAATCTAACAATTTTTATAAGTGTTGAGTTGCGTACGCGACTATCTCCATTGCAAATCGCGTATGTATGTGACTATTGCCATTGACAACTCATGTACTGTACGCGACTATATACATTGCAACTCGCGTACATCAATGGACGCGGGTTTCCTTTAAGCAACTCGCGTGTCATACGCCGTTTGCCTATATTAATAGTCACATACATCTTGATTCGACATTAAAAATATAAAATACGATTAATGGAGATTAGTTGGGCCTTAATCATTAACTATCCTAACTGTTTCAACCTCCTCAACCTTCAAAACCACTCTATTTCCCAAAGTATAAATAAAGGCCTTAGGGAGGGCATTAATCAATGAAGTTTGGAGAGCAAAGTTATGCTGGTGGTATATCTTCAGAAGCCTCGAAGCAGTAGAACTCAAAGTCCTTTGGTTGTAGAGGAGTCCTTGTCTTAGAAGCTGGGTTGTACTCTTATCTCATTCACTGATTGTTAATAAAGAGAATTCGTCTTCCAACATTGTGTTGAGTCTCTTTCATGTATTATGGTTAATGAATATTTTTGATTATGTACTGGATATATTGTTTATCTAACCTCTCATATATACATGTATAAGATAGTACTTGGAGAATTTTCTCTTTACAGGTGAAGGAGGTGCAACCCTGGAAGGTTTGGAGAGAAGAGGAATGGAAGAAGATCAAGCTTGGATCAACCATCGGTAATCGGGTAAGTCAAGACTTTCTTCCTATTTCCTTTCCGTTCTCTATTAAAGCTAATTGTCTGCAAGGTTAGTAATAAGTTGGTAACCCCAGACCCTAGGTTACAAGGGTGCTTAATCCTGAACAACAGTAATCAACCCCTATTATTCAAGAATGTATACAATATGGGGTTTATTATGAAACATGTTGTTTCTGTTTTAGTATTCATAGATGGTCACAATTTTGGAACTCTTTTTTGGATTAACAAGTTGATGATATGTGACACGGCTGCCATGGTGAGGACTACCTAATATTAATAACTTGTTGTATCAAACACAGTTTTTAGAAATCCTTTTCTTTATTTGACAATTTACATAGATACCTATGAGCATGCTTTTCTTTTACATTTAAGGACCATATTTATTATCTTGTTAGATGTATTGATGGACTATGGGTTTGGATGTTGTGTCTGGTTTTTTGTTGGTTTATACTGGTCCTTACTATGGCCTATAACATGGTATTATGTAACATGATTGACTATGATGTGGGACTACTACTTTGATGTATCTACTTGTCTAAATAAACTTAATACTTTTTAATATTCAAATATAGCTTTTTCAATTCTAGGAAGGAAAAAAAGTCGTGATAATGCCACTCATGTAAGAATTAAAATGCACAAGATGTGATCGCATCAATATGTCACCTTGCATTTTAAAGCCAATTTCTTAATTAATAATGCTTTTGATGATGATAATACTTTGTCAATAACTTGTTTTGATTTTTTTTAAGTTTACATACAAACTTAAGAACGCTTTAAGTACAATATATCATAAAATAAAAACATTATTAAATATAAAAATCAGGTAAGTGAATGTACAACATATATTAAGATATTATTGAAAGAGTTAATTCCACATACAATATAATGAAAGTGAATCTCGATCTTATGTCTAAATCACTTTAATTCTTAGAACTGTTAGCAAATTATGATATTAAAATATTATTTAAAATTTTTAGTTTTCAATATAAAAGAAAATTTTAATATTAAATATCAATAAAATAATAATAATCAATATAAAATTGGATTAATATTACATATAAATAAAATAATAATAATCAATATAAAAATTGATTACCATTTTTAAAAAGATGTATATTTTTTTATTCAATAGGGTTTTTACATTATCATTTTTTGTATGTAATAAGTATTGTGTGCATCTGTAGATATAAGTGTAATGGTTCACTTTTTTTTGGTTGGTAGTGTTTAAATCATTTTGTTCTTAATTTTGGTGGACTTGTTGAGTTTTTGTTGTCTATATTTTCTGTTAATATTGTTTTTTTTTGTGTGTCTTGGACTATATTTCTTGACTTGATTCTCTCTTCTGCATAGCTTTTACTCATTAGGGCATATTACTTTTGTCCACTAGACTATGGTCTTGGGCCATTTCATGTGTTTAGGTTAGTTTTACTTTCTTGTCAACCATATTTGTCTCTATACTAAACTTATACTTCAATAAAGTATAGCTTTTTTCATGGGAAAAAAATAATAGCAAACCATAGTGTCTCATAACTTCAAAACAAGATTAATGATCTTTATATTTTTATTTGCACCCAATATTAATTATGAAAAAAAGTAGAATCCTTCATTTCAATGGGGCTTATACACATCATTTTTGTATGTGATAAGTATTATGTGCACGGTATTCCATTGTTTTCTTTGCTGTTGTAACTTTGATTTTATTTATCTTTATTTCTCAATTAAAAAATTAAAGAATGTATATGAGATGTTTTATTTTTATTTGTCTTTATATCACTATTAAAAAATATATATAAAGTATTTTATTATTTTGTCAAATTGTTTAATATATAAAATATAATTACATAATTTAACATAAACATATTATAGTAATAATAAATTTAAAGTATTTTAACAAATTAAACATTAAAATATCTAAGATAATTTTATAAATCATAAACAAATTCTTTAAGAATTACTCCAAAAAAGAAAAGTAGAATGATCACAGGGTAGAATATGAATAAAGGTTCCTAATTAACCTTCTAAAGAGTGCAATATTGATATGCTCTCAATGATATCAATATAATCACTTCTTTAAGGAAATATGAAGTAGTCAATTCAAATTTAAAAAGTTAAAGACCCTTTTCAATCAAGGAATTTGGTGTTAAATATACATTACATAGATTTAAAAATATAATTCAAATTTAGAAAGTTAAATGCTTTTTTTAATCAAAGAATTTGGTGCTATCAAATATACATTATATAGATTTAAAAGTCTAATGTATATTTTTTAATATTACAATAAATAAATATGATCTTTACTCAGCAAAAATTTTAACTAAAAACCAAATACACATTACATAGATATAAAAGTACAATGTATATCTTTTAATAGTGTAAAATAAACAAACATGATCTTCACTAAACATAATTTTTAACTAAAAAATTAAATAAAAATTTAAATATGGTAATGAATTTGATGTTTTAATATTATAATAAATAAATATGATCTTCCCAAAAATTTTAACTAAAAACCAAATACACATTACACATATATAAAAGTAACATGTATATCTTTTAATAGTGTAAAATAAACAAACATGACCTTCACTAAACATAATTTTACTAAAAAATTAAATAAAAATTTAAATATGGTAATGGATTTGATGTGATATGGCCATGACTAAAAATAAAAGTGAATTTAAACCAATCAAATTTTTTTAACAATAAAATATTATTTATCAAAATAAAACTTTAAATAAAAAATATTATTTATCAAATTAATATTTCAATTAAAAAATTTCTAAATTAAAATTTACATCAAATATATGCACATGCCAACACACATTTGGAATCATATAAGTTAATATCATATCAGTTAATAAGGCTTGCATAGTAAATAAACACATACATTCTTCTTTAAAAAGCAAACAACAACAAGAAAACAAAAAAACGACACACATTTGACATAGTATAAGTTAATATGGCTTGCATAGTAAATAAACACATACACTCTTTTATTTATTTATATATATATATATATAAACAAAAAAACCTATTGAGCACTTTTCATTACATCGATAGGCGTTTTATTTCAATACACGACTCGACATCACATGCTTTTAATTGTCATTAGGCATTCTATGGTAGAGATTTAATGGGAGAGAATATCCATTGTCATCTACATTCAATACAAGGCAAAGATTGAATGTGCTAATTGCCTTGCAGTTTTAGCATACAATTGAACATTACTTGATTTAAATTAAAATTGATTATTAATTAGTATACTGGTTTACCTCCTCCATTTCTTAAAAACACGCCACTTGTCGGTAATTATTCTTGGCATGCAGCCTAACAGTGTATCGACTTAGCCCTAACTTCATGTACTTTCATTTTTTGCTTCATGTATATGCACACAACGACAACTATTATTGCATCGATCATTGGCATTAACATGCTCTCTCCATGAAACAAATACCTTAACACTTCATTTATATAAACCAGCGTAGATCCAAATCCTAGGCTCTATCAAGCGCCGAGACGCATCAAACCTCTTGAGGTGCAAACCTCTTCTTAGATATCCATTGATTTGATTCAAACCAAAAGACACGTCTTTTTATTTAAGGTCCACATATAATATTTATATTATTAATATTTAATATTATTTATGGCCGACATATAATATTTTTTATTATTTTTTATTTTGTTAAGAACGAACATTGCATCATTTCCCCACACATGGTTTTAAAATCATATGCAAGACCCTCCTACAACCATGGGTTGTTTAGGAGGCTTTGCACATGGTCTTAAAACCATTTGCAAGGCCCTTCTAAACCATGTACAATAAAACCATGGGTTGTTTAGGAGGCCTTGCACATGGTTTAAAAACCATGTGCAAAGCCTCCTAAACCATGTACCATAAAACCATGGGTTGTTTAGAATGCCTTGCACATGGTTTTAAAACCATGTGCAAGGCCAACATTTTTTTGCGGATAATTCAATTGTGTTTTTTATTGACTCACATTTTTTTATGGATAATTAAATTTTTTACTTTTTAATTGTTTTGTTAGGTAGGAAGATTCCAACATCTCCCCCATATTAGATTGTTTTTGTGGCCGACATTTATTTTGGCCTATTAGAAAGAAAAAAAATTTATTAATAAAAATAATGTTATTAAAGTGATATTAATTTTTATTTTGTGTTACAAGATCTCTCCCATAATATTCATTATCACTATTATTTTTTGTCGACATGTTACAAACGTTACATCACGTTACAAGATCTCTCCCATAATATTCATTATCACTATTATTTTTTGCCGTCATGTTATAAACGTTACATCACGTTACACGATCTCCCCCATACTAGTCTGTAGAGTGGCTCTCGACGCAATGATTAAAAAAAATGAGAGAAAATTTCATAACTGTCTTAAAATTGATCGTAGGGTACTATTAGCATTATTGGTTATAAGTGTACATAATGTGAAAGCATGTGCACTTGGGTTATTGTTACACACATAAGGTCAAAAGACATACACATGAAACCTATGAAATATGCTTTGCACTGGCCACTATGATGTGTACATGCAAGCTACCAATATGTGTTTACACACGTTGGAACAAGACATGCACAACTAAAGATTGATATGCCAAATGGTACACAGGATTTATAGTCAAATACCAATCTTGTCCCCACATCCTTGTAAGATCTCTATCTCTCAACCCCGTTCATCAATGGTATCATGACCCATGGTCCTTATGGGGTCACTACACGTTCCATGGGAATATTACATAAACACATCGTGTAGTGCCATCCAATTTATTTATGTTTTGAAACACCTAAGAATAAACATTATTATAAGGTGGTTCGATCTATCCTCAAGTGATGAAAACGATAGGAGAAACACTATAGTTCAATCTATTATTGGGTTGAAAAAAATCTTTGAGGACATTGAACATTATGGTGCAATTTATCTTCAAATGGTGAAAACCTTGAGGACAAACATTGTGGTGTTGTGGTTCAATTTGTCCTTAGGTTGTACAAATCCAATGGAGTGTAATGTCCTTCACACCCTAAGGGTAAACTTGACTACATAGGCAACTAGAGAAGTAAAGTTAAAAGGTTAAGGATACTTTAAGTTGTCACTATCATGACCATGAAATTTATACATTAAAATATTTTATGAAAAAAAATCACAAGTAGTTCATGCTCTAGACCTTATATAGTCAAGAAAGGGACTAATGCATTTTCTTAGACTCTATCTGTTGCTTTTCTAGAAGGGTATTTGATTACCATTTCAAGGCGCTAACAAATGTGTTTTGATAGATATGGAGTTAGAAAAGATCTCCAAGTGGGCCCCTCAGCGCATGCTTAGTCAACATTAAAGGTAGAATCACATGAATATGGGTAGGGGCCACAAGGAACCATTAGTCTTCATTATGCATGGTCACAATCTAGGGATTGATGTTGGGGGAGATCGAATTTATTGGACACATTTCTTTTTTTCTCATATAATCATATTGGATTGAATAATATCTGATTGGTTCATGTAGTAATTTTCCTGTGAACAATAATTTAAGTGTGGGCCTTTGAGTACATTCCTATTGCACTACTTTAATTTTTTTTTTTAAGTCGAGGGTTGTTAATTTTTTTGGGTCATATTCTAAAACATACATTTCTGAATTTATGGAATTGTAAATATTAAAGGTTGATATTGTATATTTTAATAATAATTATAAGAAATGTATTTGAATTTATGGAATTGTAAATATTAAAGGTTGATATTTTATATTTTAATTATAAGAAATGTATTTGAGGATGATGAATGCATTTTTTAATAACAATAATAATTTTATAAATCTAAAAATATAACTGTGACAAAAATGTATAACTAAATTTTGGTAACAACAAATATAGAAAATAAATTCATAAAACTTGTAATCTTCTTTCATTTTTTTCCTTGTAAAAAAATCACATTTTTAATTCTAAAGAAAACAAAAATACATTCTTCAAGGCTTGAAGGCATCCAACAAAATTGGCACTGATAAGTAATTCTACACTTAGTATTCATATTATTTTTCTTGAGATTAGTATAGAATACATTGATTATTGAAGGAGACCTTTTTAGCTGATCAAAATCCCCATAGTGAAGAGAATACGAAGCTAGACTACAAGAACTTGAGAGAAAAGAGTGCACAATACTAACTTGGAGCTTCATAAATTATCCAGGTGGAGATTGAATATATGGGATCCTTATTCTTCTACCTAACCTAGAAAGACCCAAAGACCTTTTAGAGAATTGATTTGCATGGAGTTTGTGTTCCCAGTAGACATGCTGGATTTGAATCTCTGAAAAGATAAAGGAGACGTGCTTTATAGTTCTTTCTAGCACCATTAGCTAGATATCTTCCAACATACTAGTTTTTGACATCCAATTCACAACTAGAGAGGTGTCCCCGTAGACCTTAAGATTCTAGACTCCATTATCCACGACAATATGGAGGAGAACTTTTAGGGCCAAGAGATCATCTTTGATATTGGATCACCCGAATGGATGGTCGGAGAATGAAATGTGTATGGTCTTCGTGAGATGAAATATTCTTCCAATTACTAGAGAGCACTCTTGTCACTTCCCCAATGGCCTCTATGGCCTATCGTGACCATGGGGGATCTTTTTTCTTTCCTTCTTACATCTGATACAAAGACAACTCTATGTCTAGTATGTTGAGTTATTCATTACACAAAATTATATGCCACATAATCTCAATACATTGAGCAGTACACTACATGCATCACACTTTATTCTCTACACAATATTGCATACACTAATTTAACCTAACGAACTTCAATTCTTTTCAATGCTTTATCACGTAGATATATTGTGCGCACAAAACCAGACAACTGCATAATCAACTGTGTGACTTCCTTTAACCACTGTGCATCTACGGCTACGTAAGTAATCACTATGTGCAAAATTAGCTTGCGATGAAAAGTCACTAACTTCCTGTAGAGTTAGCGCTACATGCATAATGGGACTTCATATACAAAACATACATCTATATGAAAAAATTTCGTGAAGTGAAATATCACATATTCATTGCTTAGATATCATAAATCATGATTACTTCTAACAAAGCAACTCATATTCACAAGTATTATTTTTAGCATGCATCTTCATCCATTTTGTTCAACAATCATAGAATGGAAATGATATAACACAATAAGACATCAAGTAAATAGTTATCTTGAATGAAGCTTCTCCAAGCAACTAACTATGCAAGAGCAACATTCCACCTATTTGTAGGCACTATGTCTAGCATATAGTATTTTTACTAAGAGGCCACCCCCATGATGGGCATTTCCCTAAGGAAAGGGGAACTATTCAAAGGTCACTCACATTCAAATAGGCACAAGGCCATATCTAATCCAGCCTCTATTGGGTTAACATGATTTCCACAATAACATAGACTCACTTTGGAGCCAACCAAATCTCTCCTAGGTTAATAGGCTTTCAAGGTGCTAGAGGGGGATTGCTAAACTAGTGATTCACCACAGAGTTACATGCACCTTGTGCAAACTTGAATATCTTCGGGTCCACATTACATGCCCCACACAACACCAAGAAGGTACCCTTTCATTGCTCAACAACCCCTAAATCATCACCTTCCCGCAAGTGTTATTCAATGTGTGTGTAGAAAGACCACCCAAACCCCACTATTCTACTAGGAGGTCATAGAATTCACCAGTTTCCTTAGCCAATTTCGTGCTCTACACCACTCTAGGATTCCAATCCACTTAGTAATCAACACCATTTTTCCCACATCTCATGGTTACAAGCAAAACGAAACAAGGGACAAACATTTATATATGATTTACCTCTATAATCACATACACCTCATGCAAAATTGGTTAGCTTGGGGTCCACATTGTCCTCCCCACACAACATCAAGAAGGTACCCCTTCACCGATTAATGGTCCCTCAACTATCACCTTCCTTCAGGTATTATTCCAATGTGTGCATATAAATATCACCCAAATCTTGGATCATCTACCAACAAGTTCTGTCTTCCCAGTGCTTAGAAATATTGATTGCGCACAACCAATTAGTTTCAAGGGATTCACTTTAGTCATTGTCCAACATACCACTTAGGTTATAATAGGAATAACATATGATTATACTCAGGCTGACATTAACAATAAGGAACCAATATTTTTAGGCATGGTACTGATACTAGGAACATCCAACGGTTCAAGGTGCGCTTATGACAACTAGGTGTGCTGCAAAGAGCTCATAGATAATATTCACCACTATGTTAAACATACTCATACAATTCTAGAAATATGTTTGCAATCCTGACATACACACAAGTTGAGGTCGCATAGGCATAAGTTAACAATTGGGCACTTCAATACCATTATGATGCTCATAACAGTAAACGAACTCATAGTAGTTTCGCTCTGATATTTCCTCTTCAACTTTTAGTCATGACTAGAAATAAGAACTCATAACCATTCTCCACTCTATCACTATTTAGGATAGGATTCCTCTTTGGAAATGGTTGACTCTTCTTCACTGGGTGAGAATGATAGATTCCTCAATGGGTTTATACTTCCACACAAGGCAGGGAGAGATTGATGTACCGACATGAGAGGTCGATTTATTTGACCACTAAACTATCTGACCAAATGACTGTCAGAATTGCTGATAGACTAATTGATAGTTCCAACCCTCAACTGACAGGTAATTTAAGGATGAATTCAATTTTACTGATGGCTTACCCAATAATCCATCCCCATTCCCAATTATGTAGGGAAACTGACACAATAAACTTCGATCCATGCCTTCTTTTCCCCAAGATAATAAAAGACACAACCGCCTTCCTCTTGGAAATATTAAATGATTGGGGCACACAAGTCAATATTGAGAATTGATGGCTTATCAATCCTCTCTTGGACACTTGGATCCCATCTATTAGCTTCATTTATTCAATATGTCCCTCCCTAACCTTAGGAGAATCATGCCCCTTTCTCTTTTTGTTGTGCACAATCAAGTATGGGTTTCTTTATTATTATCATATAAATTGAAAAGTGAAAACTATATAAAATGGGTTGAGAATTGAATTAAGTTAATTTTAAAAAATTGGAAGAAGGTTGATTTCAACTTCAAAATCTTTGGAGTAGCAAGGATATCCCCCATAGGATAACTCCCATAACATGTTTAACATGCAACAATGGTTCCTCAGGTAGGAATTAAAGCCCCTACACTGTAAACCTTTCCTAACCACATGGGGCATCCAACTTGCTAGGAATGAGTCCATATGCAAGGATGGCTAAATCCCCTCCTTTCAAACAATGACACAAATTTTGGGTGTTTACAATTTTTCAAAGAGGAGACGACCATCCCAACCTTGTAGGTGATAGGGGAATTGAGGATTGGTAAAGCTCGCACCTAGGATTTCTTGGACGACGCTTGTTAGGGATAAGAGATGTAATGTCCCTAGTTTTGAGCCTTGACAAATTCTATGTAAATGATGTAATATCATGGATTATTTTAAGGAACATGGTGAGGAGCTCAAGGCCAAGTCCCTACTACAGATTCTATGAATATATATGTATATATACGTAAGCAAATATGGTTAGTGGATCATGCATTGGTCAAGTGTGGTAACATTATAATGTGATGTACATGTGTCACAATGAATATTACATATTTTTACAACAAATAAATTGAACTTAGATTAATGTGTTGTATTGTGTGACAATGAGCACTAATACTTGGTGTGAAGAAGATAAGGTGCTAACAATGAAAAGAATTTTATCGATGGAATTGAGAAACATGATCTTATTACACCGTGAGTGCAACACAATATCAACAAACTAAATGAGTTTGTAATAAGACACATGGCATTATCGCTATTGCAAGAAAAACATGTGGCCTTATTACTAGTGTGAGTGCATGGAAATCTCATATTGATAAAGTACATAGAAATGGTAGAACATAATAGATAGAATGCCCATTAGTCTGAGTGCAAATCAACCACATATTGATTAGTTCTTGTAAGTGTTAGTACATAATGCATGGAATAATTTGTGACCAATTACACTATCAAAATTAGTTTTTTAACCCAAAATACTATAGCCCGTAATCATCTCACATTGTAAATAGTTTTTAAAGGAAGTTAAACAATGTATATCAAATTTGTTAGTATAATTATATGAAATATATTCAAAAGAATTGCAACATTATTTGAGATTATAACATAAACAATTATGTTTATCTAGATATACAATATACAAATATGAATTTGGGTTAGTATTTTGTGATAGTATGTTGTTCAAACATACAATACTGTACTCAATTTTTTTTACTAAATTATACATGAAAAAATTACGAGAAAAGTGAAGCACTATTACGATTTATGTACTTGTGCATTGTCAAAAAGTTATGTAAAATTGAATAGTTAAGAATGAAAGAATTGGAGTCGCCTATAAAACTATTTTGATTTTTTCTCAAAAAATTGGCAAAATCAAAATTGAGATTTATATTTTGACCCTTTAAAAATAGTGCTAGAATTGTAATAGAAAAAGACTTGGTAGGGTGGTGAACGTTCTCCCCATCTTCATCCAAATTAACATAAAGGTAGATTGACTAAGGGGTTTCTCTTTCTTCTACTTGTTCTCCTCTTGTTTCTGTGGTTGTCACTAGGATCTATCCTTCATCCCTCTACATTTTCACTAGCAATTTCAATGCCCATGATGGATTCTTAATCTTTATCTATTTGTTCAGCTTGGATAAAATTTCTTGTTGGTGGTGTCCTCGTTCTTGAACTACTTGGGAATGATTGATTTTCCGAGTACACTTCCACAAAATTTTAGAGAATCATGTACCTAGAACTTAATTTACAAATTCCTCATCGATATGTTTTGAAGGAGTATACCTTCTTTTTCCTTCAATCACCTCTTCAATACGTTGAACCTTGTTTTAATAGGCTTGTCAAGTTTCTTGTGACATTTGTTGCTACAAACATGGCCTCCGACATCAGTTTGGTCCCTTGTCATTTTTAGCATTGGCTCCAACCTTTTTGAATTTTGACATCCTAATTTAGTTCCACACTTAAGCCCTTTTCAACTAGTTTTTGGCATATCCTTCTGCTTAGTCTCTATGTTCCAAAATTGGGAGAATCCTATCAGAGTTTAAGTGAGTATGCAAACAACCTCAAATTCCTCTAGACCCTCCTCAGAGGGATTAAGGGTCAAGTGGAGGAACAAAGAATAGAGCATAATATAATCCGCTACTAAGTAGAGTTGAACCATAACCAAATAAGGAGAACGCATGAAATAGACGAGTATTAGAATGATAAATAGAAGAATAATGTTGTCCTAATCAAACTGGGAGAAACACTAGTAAGAAGACTCTACTCCAACTAAGGCTTCTTATCTTGTCCACCCAAACCATGAGTAACCTCCACAAACTAAGAAGAGTTCAATTATCTTCAAAGCCAAGAAACCTTCTTTCTGTAAAATTCACCATGGTCCATAAGCTTATATCAATCCCAATGCCTAATTGATTCATGATGCTTTACATGAGTAGAGTTATTCTTTCATAACACATAGCCTTGCTATCAAGATGAAGGAGTTGAATCATAATGACTCTCAACTACTCCTATATCCCATCCCTTTCTGGGCATATAAAAAGGTACAACCAATTAAGATAAAGAAAAGCATATGTTCCCCTAATCTCATTGTGTCCCTAAAACCCATGAGAAAATCCACATAAGAAAATTAATTCACCTCTTAATGTATATAAAACAATGTTAAACTTATAAAATCAAAGTTTTAACCAACCATTCATTTGATATTAATTCTAGTTATATTTACGCCGTAAGGCGTTTAACAAGTGGGATTCGACTCCCCGAGTTAATGCATTTTTTTCTTCATCTGTCAAATGTTTTTGTCTGACGATTCAGATCATCTCCATCGTTGATCAATGATCAGGTTAGGTAGGTTACGTGCACAGTGCCCGTCACCATCAATCCAAGGGCTGAAGTCATGGAACGATTCCAATTGCTGCCAGTGGGAAGGAGTATCTTGCAATAATCAAACTGGACGCATCATGGGACTTCTGCTGCTGGGGATTTACACCCAGAATGACTCCATATTTGATGTTTATATGAATGGAACACTGTCGGAATCCTTGGGAGATCTCGAGTTTCTGGAGATCTTGAACCTGGAGGACTTGAAAAAAATCATGGGCTCCATTCCCTCGTCACTCGGGAAGCTCCAGCGTTTGAAGCAGCTCATTCTCGACAGTAATAATCTTAGCGGTTCGATCCCTACATCTCTGGGAAATATCCACAATCTCCAAGCATTGTATCTGTCTGATAATGGGCTTAGCAGAAGCAGCCAAAAACCAATTTTCTATTGAGAAATAATGAAAGGATGTTCCATATCACTGCAAGGATGTTAGAATTCATGTTTTATGCGTAGAGGTTTCAATTCTATGTTATTACTATTTTTGTTTTGTTTTAAATGAATATTTTTCATTCTAAATAAAGCAGTATACCTCATTGTTACCAGATTCCATTAACCGATCTACCAAATGAGATCCAATGAAGCCAGATCCCCCCGTCACCAGAATTTGCAGTTTTGCCTATTACCATTAACCCACAGATTACAACTTTAGAAAGCATACAAAGGTGAAGATGAGATAAACACGGTTGAATCAACATTTAAAAATAATTTGATACATATCATATTGGTGATGCCAATCCCAATGGTCATGTGTCGATAGAAACCTAATTTGTTGATAGCAGACAGTTGAGTCAAACATCTTGAAATTTTTAGTTCAGTTGTAAATCTAACAATAGCATCTTACTAGATTTTCTTAAAAGGACCACTTTGTACAGAAAAAATAAAAGGTATCAGAAATAGAAACGTAAAACATACCTCATGGAATGAGATTATTTGCTACACATTCAGGAAGACCGGTGACCTATTTTCCCATGATACAAAATCTATTGAATTTAATTTTTAACATAAGGATTTGATCGAATGTGAAGGTAGCGTTCATTCCCTAACTTACACAGTGCTCTAATAACCTAGGGTTTTGACAAAATTGTGAATGGAGTGTTCATCCCTGGCTTGGCAAGCAATTAACATAGTTGTGAAGAAAATGCTCATTACCCTATTTGGTAAACGCTCAAACTCTAGGGAATAGTTACTGATTTGACCTGAATCACTTGATACAAGATGCTGACAATATTCTGATGCAATGTATAATCAAATGTTGAAATAATTTAAGCAGACTTTACCAGATTTCAAATCTAAGGCAAACTTAAACTTTTTTAATTTAGGGTTGGCGAAGTTTAAGGCTAATGTATCAGTATATAACTCCATGCTTATTAGGCACTAACATTCACATCAATCCCTTAGGAATATTTTATCATTATGATCTATCCATTTACAGTTCTGCTGGAACCCAAGGCATTCTCCAAATTACCCTCCCAAAAAGGATCTAACAAAGCTTCTCAAAAGACAGGTGGAATAGTCCAGCTTATTTTGCAACCTTCTAGCAAGAATAGATGCATTGGAACTCCAAAGTTGTCCATTCAGCCAACATACAAAAATCAAATTGCATTGGAAGTCCAGATAAATCTGTCACTGAGCAATATTACTGGAAGACACCCACATACATTGCATTGGATTTTCATAAGCACACGCCATACATTGCATGAATACCCAATAGATTTAGCACAAGAAAGTTTCTGATACCTATGATGATTTCAAGTAACGTAAGGGTGAGGGAGTTGGAGGAGGCCTAGGAATCGTCTGAGAACTAGCATTAGTTCTAGCTCCATTTGATGAATCAGCAGCAGCCATTTTTAAGCACTCTCTTGTCTTCTACCTGCATTCAAGTAGTTCCATCTTTAGACTTCATATTCCAATTCTACAAATCTGCTAAGAATCCCTTCAATAACCTCCTCCAACTACATGCAAACACTTCCAAATTGCTTTCACCTCCTAGACAATAACCGGCGTTCTTTTGAAGACTCAACGCACCCTCATGAAAGTACTGGGGTGGCTCAAACCTCGCACGTCCAGAAGTGGAGCTGGAGTCATACAGAAGGAAGTCTTGGTCACATTGAAGGAAGGTTTCGAGCAGCCAGGTATTCCCATAGACTTCAAATGCATACACTTCTCAATTCCTCACATCGTTCTTTTATTGGACAACAGGCAGCAGGGTCAGGCACAGCATAGTCTAGCCCGTTTTGGAAGAACATGCACTGGTCGCCTGGTTGCATGCTTGCCCACACGTGGTGTGCATGCAGCCTAGGCTCACGTGGGATCCCTTGGGCAGCTGGGCGGTGGCATGCCTGCGTAGAAGGAGAATGGTAGGGATATTGGGGGAGGTAGGAGGTGTCCATGCATGAAGGAGGTAGGGACGGTGAAGGGATAGAAGAGGAGGAGGAGGTAGGGACGGTGAAGGGATAGAAGAGGAGGACTCTGGGAGGAGTTGGATGGTGGAAAGGGTATGGAAAACAATAGCGGGAATGCCTTCACGACATTGATCCACATGGCCTTCAAAAGACTCCGTTAACCACTTGAGACGCAGTGAGCAGGTTGCATGTAAACACGTTTTTAAGCTTTATGGCTTAAGTATAGCCAAAAACGTGGGTCAATTGATTCACGGAGATGGAAGTTTTGCTGAGCAAGGTGTGGTCTATGAGACATTCATTTGAGTGCTCTTCCTAACTACACCACTGGAGGGACTATTCACATTGTGGTCAATAATCAGGTTGCATTCACAATTGATCCCAAATCCAGAAGGTCTTCACAATACTGTACAGATGTTGCAAAAGCCTTGAATGTTCCAATTTTCCATGTGAATGGTGATGATGTGGAGGCTGTGGTGCATGCATGTGAGCTTGCTGCTAAGTGGCGTTAGACATTCCAATCTGATGTTGTTGTGGATATTGTTTGTTACTGTAGGTTCGAACACAATGAAATCGACGACCAGTCTTTTACACAACCAAAAATGTATAAGGTATGTATTCCTTGACCTCTATAAAATGCATGGTAAGTGATGCTTATTGAGGTTAAAGTAGGATGCGGTAAAAACAGAATAATTGCAGCGTAAAATAACCTGTCTTTCAAATGTATTATAAGAGTTATTTGTCATTCTTTCAAGCATATTACATGAGTTATTTTTTGGACTTTCAAAATCTAGAAAACACTTCGGTTGATAGAATATCAATTTGATAAGGCGCTTGGACTGACTTGATAGATTATCAAGCTTGGATATTGTACTTTCTTCGTCTCTGATATCCTTTCCAAGCAAGTATTCTAAAATTAACTTATATGGGTTTGAATGGAGTTTTCACCATGGCAGGCACCGGGAAGTTCTTCGTTGGAGGCAATTGGAAATGCAATGGTACAAAGGATTCCATTTCAAAGCTTGTTATTGAATTGAACAGCGCAAAACTTGAAGATGATGTTGATATTGTCATATCACCCCCATTTGTTTACATTGACCAATTTAAAATCTCTTTAACTGAAGATGACGTTGATAAACCCGTTTTGGCCATTGGTGCAGGCAAAGTGGCTTCTCTTCATCAGGCCGAAGTGCATGTAGCAGTTCATGATTGGTTAAGCAAGAACATTTATGCTAAAGTTGCGTCTAATTGACTATGATACAATCTACGGCCCTAATTTACTAAGTTATAAATTTTTTAACTATTCAAGGGCCTAAAACATCGAAACATTGTATCAACTGTCTTTAAAATATTGTATCAACACTTCAAATTGTCTTTCTTGTTGTATATGTCCACATCTCCTTGCTTAGCTTGCAACACGACGTTCTTTTATTACACCCCTAGGTACAATTGCTAGTATATTCTTAGTAATAATATGAACTATTAAGGACACCATCAATCTTTTAAGATATTCCCTACATTTTCAAGTGCATGTTGTAGTCTAATTAAATGCTTTCAATTTGAAATAAATAAAAAATATTATATTACATGTCATATAAGTTTTATTTTCATTTTTATATATCTGTATAAAGCTTTATTGGAATGTACATTAGTGGTTATTTTATTTTTATTTCAAAATTTGAAAATGAATAATCTATTTGTGAGATATTTTGGATTTTTAGGTGATTTTTTATGTTAATTTATTTTTTCCAAAATCTAAATTTTGAAGTGTCTAAATCATGTTTTTGAATACATAAATCAATTCAACATCCTCAAATATCTCAAAGGCATAAAGGTTATACAACTTTAACAACTATTATATGCCTTTTCAAGAATTAACCTAAAATTTCTATTATATCTATGAAAAACAAGCCCAAAAAAACAAAAAAGATTGAAAACCTCTCATATTTAAACTACAACATTTGAAAATAATATAATTTTTGAGTATTATATGTTTTATTAAATTTGGTATATCGATAGACTTCATAATGTCTTAATTTAAAGGGTTATTTTAATAACATGGGTTAATTATTTGTTAACAAATACTTGGTTTGTAACACACCTAGAACTGAAAAGTAAATATTTAATATTTATTTCATAAAACATTATGTTAAATTTATTGTAAAGTTTTATGACCAAGTTGGTCAAGGATGAGTGTAATTGAAAAATTATTTATTTAAATAATTAAAAAGAAGAGACACCTATCCAAGGGAGACTGTTAAATGAGTGTTCACTGACCCATTAGGAGGAATGAGTAGATGTAGAAGGCTGGTTGACAAGTGGCAGCACTAGTATTTCACTTTCTAGCTGTTGCAGGAAGCATAATCCCTAAAATTGTGGTCATGTTCCCTGAGAGGGGGAACTCAGCTGGTGGCTCATTTAATTCCAAAACTGACCCAAAGACCTAGGAAATCTTATAAATGTGATCAAATTGAGTAGGAGGTTCACTACTCATTCGATTTCCAAGTGAATGAACCTTGTGACTGTTGCAAACTGAAAGGTCAGACACACAAGAAATTTGATGAGGGGATAGCTAAAGTGGAATTGCGGAGTTAAGTCTGCTACTGAGTGCTATGTTATAGCAAGTTGTTATGTGGGCTATTATCTAGTGATTTTCATCCTAGTGGTTCAGTGAACAAGGTCAAGGGTCCTAAGCAAGTAATCTTGGATGCTTTAGGAGAAGGTTGGGCGGAACAGTCTCCTTTGGGTGTTTGTCCCCTTCTACAAGTATCTAGGTTTCTACTCCGTTTTTTTATGAATGATTCTAGTTGATGTAGGATGTATATGTGAATTTTTAAACTGCAGTTACCTATCCAAGAAGCATTGTGTATGCATTTCTGTAGAATCATCATCCATGTTTTGTTTATTAGAGATCTGTACAATGATATTATCGTAGTAAATAATATTTTGATCTAAGCATAATTCTGCAGAGCTGGTTATTGTTGGTCTGTTATAGATCGGTTTCAATAACTGAATGATTTTAGAATTGACGAGTTGCATCTAACAAATGGAATCCTCTATTGCAAACCTTATTCCTATTTTTAATGGTGTTTTCTGAGTCTGTACCAATTCAGCTAGATCTTTATTAATTTTGTTTCTCAATTTTAACACATCGATGGAAATGTTATTGTGGGTTCTGAGTAGAACGGATTGGATCCTCTATTTTATACAGTATCATATGTTCCTATTGTGCATTTCTTGTTTCCTTTGACTTATGTAATTCTTTATTAATTCTGCATTATGAACTCAGGATGTCGAATGAAACTATAATACTTGTTTACAGTTTAGATATGAAATTATAAAACTTATTTACAGTTTAGATCTGAGTTTGCAATATTCAAATTGAATTGATCGGCATAGAGATTTTTTTATTATTAAACTATACAAATCCTATAAGCCACTTGGTGCAGTTGGGTAATTGTTCTCAAATCATGATCACTCAATAGAAAAATAGTTTGGTTGTAAGCAATAAGATAGTTTCCAGATCCAAGTAACTGCAGTGAATAAAACCCCAAATCATACCATAAACCCTTGATTTTTGAAAAGTTAAACATGATTAGAGGATTAACGATTCATATCTATTATTCTTTGAGATCGATGGTTCACATAGGTGCGGAAGACAGAATTGTGGAAGCTTAGCTCCGAAAGGTTGAAAACCCAACTTTTGCAATCCGCCAGGTTAGACATCGATCCACAAGTTTAGTAGATCAACGGTTGAGAATTCACCCACAAAGAAGATCAATGATGAATATTGGTCATGAAAGTTTCATTGTGATCATTTTATTAAATTTCTAACTTTCGACTTCTGCAGCGAAAGGAGGAAAGCGGAAGCCGAAAAAGCAGAAAGTTCAAGTGATTGTTTTATTAAGTTTCCAACTTCCAAGTTCTATAGTGGAAGCTGAAATAGCATAAAGTTAAGTGATCGTTTTATTAAGTTTCTGAATTTTGAGTTCTGGAGTGGAAGGTGGAAGGCAAAAAAGTCCAAGTGATTGTTTTGATGAAGTTTCTGACTTTCGAGTTTCGCAAAGGAAGGAGAAATGTAGAAAGTATAAGTGATTGTTTTATGAAGTTTTCGATTTTCAAGTTCCACAACGGAATCCAGAAAATAGAAAGTTCAAGTAATCGATTTATGAAGTTTCTGACTTCCACATTCTGCAGTGAAAGGAGGAAGCAAAAAGTAGGAGACAAAAAGTCTAAGTGATTGTTTTATGAAGTTCTGATTTCCGAGTTCTGCAGCGGAAGCCGAAAATCAGAAAGTTCAAGTGATCGATTTATGAATTTTATGACTTCTCGGGTTTTGCAACGGAAGGTGGAAAGCCAAAAGATCAAGTGATCGTTCCACAACGTTTTTGAATTTCGAAGTCCGCAACAGGAGGCAGAAAGTAGAAAGTCCAAAAGATTGTTTAATGAATTTAAGACTTCTAAGGTTTGCAGCGGAAGGTGGAAAGCGGAAGATGGAAGGGGGGAAAACTCAGTTTAGTGCGTAAATGTCTATTGTGGTAGCATAATGGATCTAACAATGGTGGAACAACTGTTACAGGGATCCTTACACCTGAGGAAGATTATACAAAGATGATTTTGACCTTTAATTATAGATAGGGTTTCTTTTTATTTGTATTCCGTCATAAATGTTAAGAATTTTTATTAATATGTCTGAAGATATATGGTTATAGTTTTTTTTTTGAATTTTGAGGTATTTTACACGGTTCAATCTTTTTCTCGTTTAAATATACTATAAAAAAATACTATTTATTAAGATAAAAAAATTATTAAATATAAATTCAAAAATATATATATGATTGATATTCTTTGTACTAACATCTAATATTCTATTCTTTCTTCCTAGAAATTGCATATTTAACGAATACTATATATTGACTGGTTAAATGAGGGGGATGCAAACACTAAGTTTTTTCACTCCTATGCCTCAACCAGAAGGAATTTAAAGTCTATATGGGCCCTGAGGAACCTTGATGATGAACTTATTGAGGATGAGAAAAAAATAAAGGAGATGGGTGCACAACACTTCTCTGACTTATTTATTGATGAACGTAATACTAATATTGAGGCACAATTAAAAGTTATTAGACTCTTCCCCTCTTTTGTAAAGGATGGGGATATTGAACTTTTTTAGGCTAAGGTATCTCTCAGTGAGATTGAGGATGTACTCAAAGGATTCAAGAAAGAAAAAATCATGAGACTTGATGGTTGGCCTATTGAATTTTATCTTCATTTCTTTAATTTGGTGGGTCATGATATTCTTAATGTCGTGGAACAATCTAGGGTAGAGGGGAGGGTAACTGGTTCTCTTAATTATACATTTATCACTCTCATTCCTAAATGTGACAAGCCTCTTTACTTCTCATACTTTAGACCTATCTTTGTTTGTAACTTGATATACAAAACCATCTCTAAATTAGCAACGAATTGTTTAAAGCCTCTACTTGACAGATCCATATCTAAAAATTAGTTTGGATTCTTACACAATAGACATATCATTGAACCTGTTGGTATTGCTCAGGAGACACTGCATTCCATTAAGCAGAGAAAGGAAAAGGTACCGGTTCTTAAGCTTGACCTAGTAAAGGATTTTGATAGAGTGAATTGGACTTTTCTTAGAATTTTCCTTCTACAAATAGGTATACCAGTGATGGGGCTCAATTGTATTATGGGCTGTGTGGAATCCTCAAATTTTGTTGTTCTTATCAATGGGATCCCTTCTCATATTTTCTCAATGTGAAGGGGTATCAGGAAGGGATGTCCCCTTTCCCACTACTCTTTATCTTGATCATTGAAAGTCTAAGTTTACTTATCTCAAATGCTCAGCTTAATGGTGACATCATGGGTGTCAAGGTGGAACAATGTACCTTTCTTACTCACCTGTTTTTTGTTGATGATGCCCTATTGTTTGGTATTGGGACTATGGAGGAATGGCAGCAATTTAAATCTTTATTAGACCTCTTTTGCTTGGAAACATGTATTCAAATCAGTGTTGAGAAGTCATCTTTCCTGTATAATGACATTGATGAGTCTTGTAGGGAAAGGATCTTCTCTCTGGTGCCCTACAAAATGGAACCACTGGATTTTGGTATCAAGTATCTAGGGTATTATCTTAAGCCCTTGGGATACTGTGTAAATGATTGGAGATGGTTTATCAAAAAGTTTGACAATAGAATCAATCATTGGACTTATAGGTTACTCTCCTTGGGAGGCAGACTCATATTGGTGAAATATGTATTTTTGGGATTGGTTGTATACTGGCTCTCACTTTCCCGCTTTGCTAGATCTATTTTACATTATCTTCAGAGAGCCACCTTTAATTTTCTCTGGGGGAACCATAAAGGATGCTCCAGATCACACTTGGTTGATTGGCATATGATATCACGACCATATGAATGTCGAGGTTGGGATATAAAGAATCTTGAGTGGTTCAGTTTGGCGCTTAGGTTGAAGAGTCTCTGGCACATTTTGAATGGAAATGGCCTTTGGACCACCATCATTAAGTATAAATATCTCAAGAATAAATAGGTGGATGAATGGCTCCGAATTCAAATCTTCATGGTACAGGGTACTTCTTTCTTTTGGAATGGTTTCATTCAAGCTATCTCATGGTTTACCAGATGTCTCAGCTGGAAGGCTGCCAATGGACACAATATCAAAACTGGTATTGACCAGATCGCTAGGCTCAACTCAGATTACATACTTCCTAAGGAGCTTAGGGCATACTTAGCTGATTATGGTATCTCTCATCTCGTTGATGCCCGCAGTTGGGGTATTGAATCAATCTCTCAGTCCTACTGGCTCACTGCAAATGATTTGGAACTTACTGGTCAGTGGAAAGATTCTTGGAACAACTATATAGCTGGGCTTTCACATGGTTCCATTAAATTGGGCAATGGCTGTGACACACTGATATGGATGTTTAACATAAAAAATGGTAGGTTTAGTGCTAATATTTCATATGACCTCATTTATGCTTGCCAAAATCCAGAACCCTCTGATTTCACCCTCACTCAGATTTGGAATTGCAACATTTCTTTGAAGATTATATGATTTAATTGGTTATTTTTGAACAACCGCATTAACACTTGTGATAACCTGTATAAGAAAGGGTGGATTGGACCTATTTGGTGTTGCTTATGCAAGTGCTCACTCAAGTCAGTTTCCCACATCTTTATTGATTGCAGTTACACTCAGAGGGTAATCCAAATTCTCAGATCGGTCTTACAACGCCCTCTCATCTGGAAAGAATCTTCATATTTGTTGAATCTGGAGCATTGGTTCAGAAATGAAAGAAAATTGGCTTACTTACCTCTATTTATGCGCTTGTAGATGTGATTATCTCAAAACAGATGTATATTTGACAACACTAAGCCAGATCCCAAACATACTGTATATTGCATTTTGGAGTAGCTCAAACAACATCCTACAGTTACTCAAAATAGTAGGAAAAAAAGAAATATTGGCCCTGCTCCTACTATTGAATATCCGGTTGGTTTTTTTACGTTGCTGCTACAGTTTTGAAAGGGGGTATAGGTGTACATATCCTTATCAGTTCGGACCATATATTTCATTTGAAGATGGGTATTGGAACTACCACCAACACTAGAGTAGAACTTCTTTCTCTCTTGACTCTATTGCGCTTTGCCAAACTGATTGGGCTGCCCTATCTTCACATTCTAGGAGACTCCTCAGCCATTATAAACTTGGTAAATAGGAAGACCAAACTTTCTGCTCTCAATCTTGATGGTTGGTGTCTATATATCATAGAGCTTGAATCTTACTTTCTCCATTATGATGCCTCCCATGTTTACAGACAACACAATGTTATTGCTGATGGCTTATCCAAAGAAGCTCTATCTTTGGCCTTGGGCCTTTTACATGTTTCAGAATTTTCTGAGGGGGAATGTGTTCTTAAGGAAACTTTACAGCTATTTTAGCATGTATCACTCTTTGATTCTTCTCATTGTTGATGACTGTGTGTATGAATACATCCTTTGGATGTCAGAGGTGAACTCTTCCCTATGTTTAGCTGACCCCATAGGTGCTTCTTTGAATTAGCCACTAGACATTGACGTTGTGTTTCTCTATAACTGGGGGCTCCTATGGAGTTAGTGGATGATAGCTTAATACTTGTCTTCCCTATGTGTAGCTACTAGTTTTTTATTGCATGTTGATTGTAACTGGGTCTTTTGACTGATATTTCTGCCACTAAAGGCTTATTTGTGAAAACCTAGCTTGATGATGTAAAAAGTTACCTTTGATTCTATTGAATATCAAGGAACCGATGGAAGGGATGCACTAGAAGGGATGAAAATTCTAACTAGTTTTTCTGTTTCTTCATTGGTTATCTGCCTGACCACTACAAGGGATTCATCCACTGGAATCTTTGTAAAAAGGGACACTACATCAAAGCTAGCTATAATATCCCCCTCTTCTAACTTAAATTCTTTCATTTCTTTCACCATGTGTGTAGAATCTTTGATGTAAGAGGGGGTTTGACCTACCAAGGCTTTTAACTTTTTTGTAAGAAACTTGGCTAAATAGTAAGTAGAGGATCCTATAGTGTTTACTATGGATCTAATAGGAACACCTTCCTTGTGAATCTTGGGCAAACCATAAATCTAAGGAACCGATGTATCCTTTGGGATTAACTTCTTTTTGGTGTTCTTGTCAAGAGAGGATTTTTAATGGTTTTTGTAACCTCAGTTATAATATTCTTTGTGGGATCCTTATCCAGCCTTTTGTAACTTCCACTTGTTGATAAATGCTCAAGCATTTTCTTATCATACTCTTCTCTATCCAAAATGACCGTAGCGTTCCCTTTATATTCTTTTAGCACAATAATATTTTCATTATTCCTCAGGATTCTTAACACCATCCTCTCACCCGGTGATATATTGGTCTTCAACAGTCTTGCTTTTCTAATGGAAACTGCACACTCTTGCCTAGCTCCCTCAACTCGGGTTTCTGGGAGATTTGACACATAGTCTTCTACCCTACATATTAAATCCTCTAGCGGCATTTTTTTGGGAGCAACAACAAAGTTCAGCCCATGTTCAAGCACCTTGGTTTGTTCCTCATTCAACATGACTCTAGAAAGGTTGATGACCCATGATTTCAATCTACCATTCAGATCATTGTCTGGTTTTTGAATTTTCAACAATCTGCCCAATTTTTGTTTGTGTTTAAAATTCAGATTCATGGCTAGTTTCTCATTTCTTTCCACAGAGGCAACCTCTATGCGTGCCCAAATGTCAGGATGCAGACTATTCGTGAGGTATAAATGTAGTTTCTAGAGGGTTTCTGAGACAACGTTAATGTCTCTGCGTGTTCGACGAATCTATGAATGTACCAATACAGCACTAGCCTCTTCAAAGATTCGATGGTTCTATTTAATAGGCTGTGTTTTACTATAGCAAATTTCGGAATGATGCGTTTATCTCGACAATTTTTAAGAAAATTTAAATTTGCTATTTTCTTCACCAATCTACCCCATAACTTCTCAAAGAAATTCAGGTTGTCCAGCGCATCCCTTCCATCGAGGTATTGAATTAAATTATGTACAATATGTACACGATGGAAGTCTGGTGATCTGCTTGTCGGTTCTCCAAGGCTGCATTTATTCTGGGCATTTTATTTTCTGCATATCCAACTATTTCCTCATCCTGAATGGTATGCATGTTGCTAAAGTTTTATTTTCTGTTCGGACAATACTTGGTATAATGCGGTCCTTGACATTCCCAACACTTGATAGGTTCCTTATGTTCATTATTTTCAACAAAATTGTTAGGAACATCCCTTGCCTTTTGGTGTTGTAGTATTTTGTGGTACTTTATCTTAAAATATTCTCTTTGATAGTTATTCTTGGAGAAACTCTGAGAATTATTCCCAAAACTCTTATTTGACTTAAACCCTTTTCTTTTCTAGGAAAAGTGACTTGTTTTCTTATTCTTCCAGTTAGGTAAACTTTCTCTCGTTTTACTCTGTACATAACAAAAATAATCCTTTCTCATTGTCTTTTCAATGGTTTTTGGGTTATCAAACTCAATTCTATGCTTAAAGCTAGTGGACAGACAGCTTAAAAATATTTGTATTTTGATTTTCATCAATTATGTAAGGTACATATATTAACAGACTTAGAAATTTGCTACTTAACTCTTTCATTGACATTGAACTCAATTTTAGTTCTTAAAATTCCTTAGCTCTTTCCTCATAATACTGTCTAGAAAAAAAATTCATCTTAAAATACTTTTTAAAGAATCTCTAGGTTAGATACTTCTCCTTAAGGTTTTTTACTCTTTTTATGTCTTTCCACCATATATAAAATTTTCTGGTTAGGTTGTAGATAGCCATCCAAGCTTTGAGCTTTTTAAATTAATTATAAATTTGAAAATATTTATTCATTCCTAACAACCATGCCTCTCCTTCTTCATCGTTTTCTACTTCTTCATTAAACATGGGAGGCTTTATCTTTTTAAATTCCCCAAAAATTTATTCATAAGGTTTATACTTCCTTCTTCTAGGTTTATGGTTGCTTTCACTACTTTCACTTATGTATTTGTACCTTCCCCTATGAGACCTTGCATTAACCTCTGAAGAAGATTCACTATCCGATACTTCACTTTCTTTCCCTTATGTTTGTAGGACACTGTTTCAGAATCAGTTTTATAAACATTTCTTTTATCTTTTCTTCTTTTATGTGTTTTGTCTAATAACATCTGATCCAGTTCTAGAATTCTTTCATTATCTATTTTTACAGTTTGTAGTTCATCTTTTAACTCTTTAACAGTTTGTAGTAACTCTGAAGGTGGATTATTTAGTTCTACATAAATGTTGTCTAGATTATTGTGCTGAGATCCATTTTCAGCAGATGCTTCAACACCTTCTATTTACCTGCAAAACAAATTTTATATTTATGTACAGAAATAAATGTAAAACAAGATCAATATATTTGTTTTCTTTTTTGTATGCGAGTGAGGCAATCAGCCCTAGTGTTTGAAACCTTGCTCTAATACCACATGTAACATACCTCAAAATTGAAACAATTTTTTTTCAATAACCATACATCTTCAGACATATTAATAAAAATTCCTAACTGTTATGAGGGAATACAAAAACAAAGAAACCCTGGCCATAATTAAAGGTTAAAATCATCCTTTCACATTCATTTCTAGGCTTAGGGTCCATTGTAATAGTCGTTCCACCATTGTTAGATACATTTTGCAACCATAAAAGACATTTTCACACTAACTGAGTTTTTCACCCTCTCCTTCCGCTTTCCGCCTTCTGCTGCGGACCCTGGAAGTCAAAAAACCTTCATGGAATGACCACTTTATCTTTTGGTTTTTCTCCTTCCACTTTCTACCCTTCCATATTCCTCTTTCTGCATCCTGCTGTGGACCTCAAAAGTCGGAAACTTCATGGAATAGTCACTTGCACTTTCTACTTTTTGCCTTCCTTTTTTCGCCTTCAGCTATGGAACTCAAAATTCAAAAACTAAATAAAACAATCACTTAAACTTTATTCTTTTTGCCTTCCACTATGAAACTTGGAAGTCATAAAATTCATTAAAATAATCAGTTGTACTTTTCTTCCTTCTTCCTTCCTCTTTCCATATTTCATTGCGGAACTCGAAAGTTGGAAACTTCATTAAAACAATCACTTAAACATTCTTCTTTCGGGCTTCCACTTTCTTCCTTCCACTGTGGAACTCGGAAGTCAGAAAATTAATAAAATGATCACTTGAACTTTCTACTTTCTGGATTCTGCTATGAAACTCGAAAGTCAGAGGCTTAATAAAATGATCACTTGAAATTTCTGCTTTTCGGCTTCTATTTTCAGCCTTCCGATGCGCAACTCGGAAGCCAAAAACTTTGTTAACCGATCACTTGAAATTTCTTCTTTTTGGCTTCCGCTTTCCATATTTTGCTATGAAACTCGAAAGTCAAAAACTTCATTAGACGATCACTTGAACTTTCTGCTCTCCGGCTTCTGGTTGTCTCCTTCCACTGTGGAACTCGAGAGTCAGAAACTTAATAAAACATTTGCTTGAACCTTATGCTTTTCAGCTTCCACTTTTCTCCTTCCATCGTGGAACTCAAAAGTTGGAAACTTCATAAAACAATTACTTGGTCCTTTGAATTTCTGCACCGTTAATCCTTGCGAAAAAAAACTTGAACTTCGATCTTTTTTATGATTTTAATCATGACCATTTATCTGAATTATTGTATGGATTTCCAAAGAAATTTTGTCACTAACATTAGCTGTTGATTTTCTTTGCGGATCAAATCTGGACCGTTGATATTCTAATATTGGAATTCAATGTCTAACCCTACAGAACTTAGAAGTCAATTTTCCTTTCAACTCTTTGGGACTTTCACAGCTCCATCTTTTAACTTTCACACTTCTGCGAACCGCCGATCTTGCTGCGGGTTAGATTTGGATAGTTAATCTTCTAGTTTTGTGGATCAAAATTTAACTATGGAATTCAAGGGTTTTTGGTTGATTTGGATTTTAAATCACCTTAGTTTAATTGGATCTGGAAACTTATCCCAGTGTTTGCAACCATACCATGCTTCTGCTTACCAATCAATATTTGATAACATTTAATTTACCACGCTAAATTGCTTATAGGGTTATACAGTTAAAAAATGGGGAACTTCTCTATGTAAATCAATTTCAGCCGCCATATTTGAATAACTCCAATCCAAAATGTTGTTGATGTATTTGTAACTTCAAAATATTTTCTAATGTATATTATCATTGTATGTTATTATGCCCCCATTGGGGATGTGTATTACCCCTTTACAGGATGTCGAAATTGTGTCTAGACCTTGAGGTACAACGTCCGTTGTAAGTTGGGGAAATAGTCCCCACTGTAAAATCATGTAATATTTAATTGTGGTCTCTCTAGGATAAGTGGCCCCCATGCGAGATGACATGTAGGATCGAGTCTTATATTTGGTCAGTGACTTGAAAGGGTATAAATAGGGAGGTTATCTCCCTCATTTATACACACCTCGCATAGTCTCTAAGGCGCTGGAGAGAGAGAGTTAGTCATAGGAGGATAGAAAGATAGCTGCTGAACATTTCTTATTACTTTTTTTGATCATCTTACTATCCTGAAGAAGTTTGACGGGTTTTCTCCTTTATGGTTTCCCCTATGCAAATATTGTGTCTTGTGCATCTTTTACATTTTATGCATTTTGTTGTACTTGTTATTCTTTCAGATAAATGTACTAGATAATCTAATCAGATCTTAAGAAAATTTAACAAATGTAAACAAGCATTAAGGTTCATTCAACACCTAAAATTGTAATGCAAAATTAAGAAAGAATTACAAAATCAAAATAGACAGAAAATACACAGTAGGAACATTGGATACCGTGTAAAAACAGAGGATCCGATCCATTAGATGCGAATTCATAAATTCTAAATCATTCCAGTATAACAGATCAGTGATAGGCAGACTTAAGTAATTCAACTCAAAATTAAATAATAATTGCTACAGTAGTTCATTACTAACAATCATGGATACATGTATGAATGTTGAATCTAGGATGCATTGAGAACAATTTAACATTGTACAGATCTAGAATAACAAAACCTGGATAATAGTTCTACAGAATGCGTAAAAACAGTACAATCTGGAAATATAAATGCAATTTAACATTTCACAAATACATTCTACTGCATCTAAATCATTTAAAGAAAACAAAGTAGGAAGATGGATAATTGTAGAAGGGGAAAAAAACCCATACGACATTGTTCCACCCAGCCTTATCCTGAAGCATCCAATATTACTTGCTTAGGACCCCCGAGCTTGTTCACTGAATCGCTAGCGCTAAGATCACTAGATAATAGCCCACACAACAACTTGCTGTAATAGAGCACTCAGTAGCAGACTTAACTCAGCAAATCCACTTTAGCTATCCCTTCATCAAATTCATTGTGCGACTAACCTAAGTTCAATTTGCGGCAGTCACAAGGTTCATTCACTTGGAAATTGAATAAGTCGTGAGCCTCCTGCTCAAATTTATGGTATTTATAAGATTGCCTAGGTATTTGGGTCAATTTTGGAATTAAATGAGCCACCAGCTCATTTTTCCCTCTCAGGGAACATGACAACATTTTTAGGGATTATGCTTTCTGCAACAACTAAAAAGCGAAATGCTAGTGCTTCCACTTGTCAACTAGCCTTCTACAACTTCTCATTCCTCCTAGTTGTTTAGTGAATACTCATTTATCAGTATCCCTTGGATATGTGTCCCTACTATTTAATTATTAAAATAAATAATTCTTCAATTACAATCATCCTTGACCAACTTGGTCATAAAACTTTACAATAATTTTAACATAATGTTTTCTGAAATAAATAATAACTATTTATTTTCCAGTTCTAGGTGTGTTACATTTTATATAGAGAGAGAGTGGTATTCATATTTTTTTTCTCAATGCTAAGTATTATCTTCCTTTAAGTTCATAAATGCTCCATATGCTTAATATGAATAAATTGGCCACTAATCCACCTTCCACTATCATCCTTATCTACCACCCTTAATACATGTGCCACCCTTATTAATAAATGTGTCAGCCTTATCTACCACTATTATTTTCATCATAGAAGATTGTTCTACTTGGTTTCATTTTGGGGCACGTATATCTTTACCTATAACATATCCAAACTCATTCATTTTTTTGAAAAGTTCACACTACCTGATTGTACCACCATTGTCCATAATCTGTTTTATGATTGTAGTCCTAGTTTCCCCTACTTATAACATCTTTATTGTGCTATGAATTTATGGCTAAGATGTTTTTGTCATTCTTGATCATGTGGTAGGTTTTCAAAAACCATAAATATCATGTTATATAACAAGTGTGTAATTCCAAAATAATCTTTTGTTTCTAGTTGATACTTTTTACATAAATATAGGCTATCTTGGTATCATAGCGAATCATTCTTCCAAAAAAATTCATCTAGTGAATTGGGGTCCTCTTGTAGTTGTTTAATATCTTACATGGCTTTTGATCTTATTTACATTTCATCCTTGCTTCTTTTACCTAATCATATTTCATAATGTATATATCACAAAGTAAGCCCTCGATGTCATTGTATTTTCTTTAACATGCATCATATTCCCGTGATTGTAATCCTTTCTCCTTTATCATTTAAACAAGTAAAAGTATTCTGAAAGAAATTTAAAATTACTTGATGTCTTTATAGGAAATCCATACCTATTAGGACATCATAAGATCCTAAGGGTAAAAAATTTAACTTGACTTGAGTTTTAACTAACTCATAAGCAAATCACAGTTTTCATTAGAATTAACCACTTTTATTTTAGTTCCGGTAGCTAATTGGACCACCCAAGATTTTTCAAACTTTTTAAAAGATAAATTACATTTCTCCAGTATGCTAGCTGATGCATAAATAAAACTAGTGTCGGGATCAATTAGAATGGAAACATACTGGTTTTGTTTCATACCTTCTACTTCTACCATGGAAGTCTGGTGATCCGCTTGTCAGTTCTCTATGGCTACGTTTATTCTGGGAATTTCATTTTCTGAATATCCAACTGTTTCCTCATCCTGAATGGTATGCACATTGTTGAAGTTTCCTTTTCTATTCGGACAATACTTGGAATAATGTGGTCCTTGACATTCCCAACACTTGGCAGATTCCTTATGTTCATTATTTTTAACAAAATTGTGAGGCATATCCTTGCCTTTTGGTGCTGTAGTATTCTGTGGTACTTTATTTTTAAATTCTTCTCTTTGATAGTTATTCTTTGATAAATTCTGAGAATTATTCCCAAAACTCTTATTTGACTTAAACCATTTTCTTTTTTGGTCAAAGTGACTTCTTCTCTTATTCTTCCATCTAGGTAAACTTTCTCTCGTTTTACTCTGTTCATAATAAAAATCATCTTTTCTCATTGCCTCTTCAAGTGTTTTTGGGTTATCAGACTCAATTCTATCCTTGAAGCTAGTGGCAAGACAACTTAAAAATCTTTGTATTTTAGGATTTTCATCAATTATGTAAGGTACATATCTTAACAGACTTAGAAATTTGCTACTTAACTCTTTCATTGACATTGAACCCAATTTTAGTTCATAAAATTCCTTATCTCTTTCCTCATAATACTATTCAGATAAAAAATTCATCTTAAAATACTTTTTAAAGAATATCCAAGTTAGATACTTCTCCTTAAGATTTTGTACTCTTTTTATGTCTTTCCACCAGATATCAACTTTTCATGTTAGGTTGTAGATAGCCATCCGAGCTTTTAGTCTGTCAAAGTAATTATAAATTTGAAAATATTTCTTCATTCATGACAACCAAGCCTCGCCTTCCTCACCTTTTTCTACTTCTCTGTTAAACATGGGAGGCTTTATATTTTCAAATTCCCTAGAAATTTCTTCATCAGGTTTATGTTCGGGTGCACAGGGTACTCCCAAAAGAGACCAAACACCTTCAGATACCGCTCACACAAATAGATCACAGATCAACACACCAACGTTTGTCACGTGGTTAAAACCCTCGAGAGGGAAACAGTCCACGGCCCCAGCCAAATAGCTACTTGGAGAAATTTATTATGCAAAAGAAAGAAATTTACATGAGCTTCTCATAATCGATCAACTAGCCAAGGACCCTCTATGCTCTTTAAATAGAGATCATAGACCAATCGGGTGTTAAGCCACGGATCAATGGTAGGTATGATCTAAGAGAAGTTGAACCGTCATATCACTCTATGTATCAAACATATTGTGACCTTTGGATTAGAATATTTACAAATGCATACTAATGCATACTAAAGAAACACACTTTTACCTAACGGATATATTACACAAGTTGATCTTAACTAACTCCTGAGTATCTAAATATCCTAACATCCCCCCTTAAGAAAAACTTGGGATAGGATTGAAGGATTTACAAAAGTGACACTATTAGGAGAAGGAAGGAGGCATTAGAGCCTATCTCCCCTTAAGGACACATTCCTAAAATCCTAACATAGACCGTAGTTTAGAAAACTTCACTTCTGTAAGAGACTTGGTGAAGATGTCTGCAACTTGATCATCTGTAGGGAAATAGAGCACTTCAATAACACAATCATGAACAAGATTTCTGATGAAGTGCATGTGCAGCTCAATGTGTTTTCTGCGCTGATGTAGAACTGGATCTTTGGCAAGCTTGATGGCACTTTGATTGTCGCACCAAAGTGGAGTAGGTTGCTGCTGCTCGAATCCAAACTCTGAAAGGATCTTTCAACGCCATAAAGCTTCTTGACTGGAATTAACTACGGCTTGATATTGTTAGGATTATTAATCCTCCCTTGTCCAAATTTGGTCATATGTCTAAATCGGGAGTCATGTCTAAATCGGGAGTCCATCCAGTCTATTTATAGTCATTAGCACCATTGGTTAAACTTGACCTAATTGGGGCACATGTTTCAGTTACCAAAGTGTGGGGAACACTAATTGAGGCTCACTGTAACTTATTGCACTTGATTTCATACGTTTAGGAGTCTCCTAGATCAATCCCTACAATTTAGGAATCAACTGGGAGTGCCGAAACCAACCAAGGTCAGTTCACTTCAGTTAATGACTAATCAAGCCAAGTTAGGAGTCAGTTACATTTAGTTCTAGCCCTCTACCTTCAGTTAGCGCTAGGTTTAATTGATTGCACACATGTGGGGCGCTTTTCTCACCTACCACAGTCAGTTAACCATTAGTCAACACTAAATGTAACACTTGGTTGTGTTTTAAATCTCCTATGAACTCCGGTTATGATTTAGACAAGGACAGTTAACTACTGGGTCCTCCGATAGTGATTTAGACAAAGTCTTGGTTACCTACAGTCAAGTAGAGGCTAATCAATTCGAACTTCCTCATGTGGATTCGAATTGCTTGTGGCTATTAAAGCCATTTTACATTATTGTAATTATCATCTAGATTACTTTTTTTTATTAATGAAAGCATTCGTAGCTGCAAGTCGTTTGCACTATTTCATTCTTCAATGGCTGAGTAAATTGTGAGATATTCTTTGTGAGTTGTGTGTTTTTCTACAAATCTATATGCTCAAATTTAACATGGTATCAGAGCCTCGACGGACAAGGCACTTCTCCTCCTCGGATCTCCTACTGGATCATTTTTTTTGTTTTGCAGGTACAACTTCGAAATGAATTCATCAATTCCTCTTCTCACCCGATCCTCAGACTATTTTGAATGGAGGGTGAAGATGAATATATGCCTGAGAAGACAAGAACTCTTTTCGATGTCTATTCGACTCGGTAGAAATTCTTTTGAGAGTGATAATGACTGGCTAAAAGCAAAGGATAAAACTTTTGAAATAATGGAACTGGCTCTTTCTCCTAGCATGCGCTACCACAATAGATCTATTAAAGATCCACAGGAACTCTGGGAAAGATTGGACAGAACCTCTGGAAGCACATGGAGCATCCTTGATCCAAAAATCTCGGCCTCCACTCTCTCTGATGAAGTTGTTCAAGATGAAGAAGAAGTAGAAGCTTCTACATAGTCAATTCGAATTGAAGACAGTCTCCATGCAATGACTCCTTCTCCTGATGCTCCAAAATTTCATGAGATCTCTGATATCTCATCTTCTCATATTTCTAAAACAGAAGAAGACATTCGAATCTCTGATATTGAGGAAAAATTCTGCTGCACTTCCATGCAAACATTCACCGGTGATTTTCCTTTAAATTCTGTGCAAAATTTACCAGTAATTGCTTCCAAAACTGAAGAGAAATTTGATTTTTCTCCCTCTAATGTTGCTGCTAGTGTGAAAATATGTGATACCTTGGATATTTTGGAAGAAATATCAGATTACCAGAGTGATCCATTCACTCCCCATGATCTAGTTTTTCTAGCAAATTCCTGCAGGATTGCATGCACCAAAATTCAGAATTTTGAAGAAGAAGAAAGCTGTGCATATACCGTCTCGGTTAACCATTTATTTGAATCTGATATTAACCTTATTGGATCTGATATGATCTTATTTAGATCTGGCCTGATATTTCTTGGTTTTATATATCAAATTCATAATCTTTCAGTACCGCTTGTAGCCGTTCTCATCAACGGTGTGAAGAAACAAGTACCGCAAGTCTCCTACAAAACTGTTGCTCGGGATTTGATTCCATTTCATAATTTTGGATCTATTTTGAACCTGCTTAGATCTGATTTACTTTCTGATCTGCTATTATTTGGTTCATATTTTAAAATTCAAAAGCATTCATTCATGCTTGTAGCTGCTCTCACCAAATCCGGTGTGAAAAATCAAGTACCACACTTTCTCTTCAAAACTGCTGATGGAGATTTGGTGTTAGTTTCCTCATATGACGTTACTGATATTTTATTATGTGATTCATTATCTATTTCAGAAGCTATATAAGACTATGGATCTCAAGCATTCGCTCTCAATAGTCCCAGTGCTTCTCTACCATTGATCACATGCACATCTCCTCACAGAACTAGTAAAGAGGAAGATTTCCTGCATCCCCCTGGACACCTGCTCCTAACACTTGGGGATGTTATTACCACTCATGGTTTGCTGTTCATGGCTGCAACATATCAGTTTCTTGAGTGTTCTTCACATTCTCTGAATTCTCAAGAACCTTTTCTCACTTTTCAGTTGACTTCAGTTGCTCTACATGGGTCCAGTCTTCATCCAGCAGCTGTCTATATTTCTGATTTAGTTGAGGATATCATTCTTCTTCCAAAGAGGAAGAGTCCTCGAGACATAATGATGGAGAGGTTCACATGCCAGGCCCTAGGATACCTGTGCATAGAAGAACCAGATTGATCCTGATTCTACTTGCTTAATTAGAAGGGGGGTTTTTTTTCCCATGTGGTTTTTCCCTAGCACCTTGTTTTTGAGTAGTTACCTTACTTTACTTGATGTAATGGGTGACCTATGTTCTTAGTTACCAGGGCCCACAGATTTTCCAAGTTATAATTCAGGGGGGGTGTTAGGATTATTAATCCTCCCTTGTCCAAATTTGGTCATATGTCTAAATCGGGAGTCATGTCTAAATCGGGAGTCCATCCAGTCTATTTATAGTCATTAGCACCATTGGTTAAACTTGACCTAATTGGGGCACATGTTTCGGTTACCAATGTCTGGGGAACACTAATTGAGGCTCACTGCCACTTATTGCACTTGATTGCATAAGTTTAGGAGTCTCCTAGATCAATCCCTACAATTTAGGAAGCAACTGGGAGTGCCGAAACCAACCAAGGTCAATTTACTTCAGTTAATGACTAATCAAGCCAAGTTAGGAGTCAGTTACATTCAGTTCTAGCCCTCTACCTTCAGTTAGTGCTAGGTTTAATTGATTTCACACATGTGGGGCGCTTTTCTCACCTACCACAGTCAGTTAACCATTAGTCAACACTAAATGTAACACTTGGTTGTGTTTTAAAGCTCCTATGAACTCCGGTTATGATTTAGACAAGGACAGTTAACTACTGGGTCCTCCGATAGTGATTTAGACAAAGTCTTGGTTACCTACAATCAAGTAGAGGCTAATCAATTCGAACTTCCTCATGTGGATTCGAATTTCTTGTGGCTATTAAAGCCATTTTACATTATTGTAATTATCATCTGGATTACTTTTTTTGATTAATGAAAGCATTCATAGCTGCAAGCCTTTTGCACTGTTTTATTCTTCAATGGCTGAGTAAATTGTGAGATCTTCTTTGTGAGTTGTGTGTTTGTCTATAGATCTATATGCTCAAATTTAACATGGTATGAGAGCCTCGACGGACAAGGCACTTCTCCTCCTTGGATCTCCTACTGGATCATTTTTTTTGTTTTGCAGGTACAACTTCGAAATGAATTCATCAATTCCTCTTCTCACCCAATCCTTAGACTATTTTGAATGGAGGGTGAAGATGAATATATGTCTGAGAAGACAAAAACTCTTTTAGATGTCTATTGGACTCGGTAGAAATTATTTTCAGAGTGATAATGACTGGCTAAAAGCAAAGGATAAAACTTTTGGAATAATGGAACTGGCTCTTTCTCCTAGAATGCGCTACCATAGTAGATCTATTAAAGATCCACAGGAACTCTGGGAAAGATTGGACAGAACTTTTGGAAGCACATGGAGCATCCTTGATCCAAAAATCTCGGCCTCCACTCTCTCTGATGAAGTTGTTCAAGATGAAGAAGAAGTAGAAGCTTCTACACAGTCAATTCGAATTGAAGACAGTCTCCATGCAGTGACTCCTTCTCCTGATGCTCCGGAAGTTCATGAGATCTCTGATATCTCAACTTCTCATATTGCTGAAACAGAAGAAGACATTCGAATCTCTGATATTGAAGAAAAATTCTGCCGCACTTCCATGCAAACATTCACCGGTGATTTTCCTTTAAATTATGTGCAAAATTTACCAGTAATTGCTTCCAAAAGTGAAGAGAAATTTGTTTTTTCTCCCTCTAATGTTGCTGCTAGTGTGAAAATATGTGATACCTTGGATATTTTGGAAGAAATATTAGATTACTAGAGTGATCCATTCGCTCCCCATGATCTAGTTTTTCCAGCAAATTCCTGCAGGATTGCATGCACCAAAATTCAGAATTTTGAAGAAGAAAAAAGCTGTGCATCTACCGTCTCGGTTGACCATTTATTTGAATCTAGTATTAACCTTATTGGATCTGATATGATATTATTTAGATATGGTCTGATATTTCTTGGTTTAATATATCAAATTCATAATCTTTCAGTGCCGTTTGTAGCTGTTCTCATCAACGGTGTGAAGAAACAAGTACCGCAAGTCTCCTACAAAACTGTTGCTGGGGATTTGATTCCATTTCACAGTTTTGGATCTGTTTTGAACTTGTTTAGATCTGATTTACTTTCTGATCTGATATTATTTGGTTCATATTTTAAAATTCAAAATCATTCATTCATGCTTGTAGCTGCTCTCACCAAATCCGGTGTGAAAAATCAAGTACCGCACTTTCTCTTCAAAACTGCTGATGGAGATTTGGTGTTAGTTTCCTCATATGAGGTTACTGATATTTTATTATGTTATTCATTATCTATTTCAGAAGCTATATCAGACTATGGATCTGAAGCATTAGCTCTCAACAGTCCCAGTGCTTCTCTACCATTGATCACATGCTCATCTCCTCACAGAACTAGTAAAGAGGAAGATTTCCTGCATCCCCCTGGACACCTGCTCCTAACACTTGGGGCTATTCTTACCACTCATGGTTTGCTGTTCATGGCTGCAACATATCAGTTTCTTGAGTGTTCTTCACATTCTCTGAATTCTCAAGAACCTTTTCTCACTTTTCAGTTGACTTCAGTTGCTCTACATGGGTCCAGTCTTCATCCTGCAGTTGTCTATATTTCTGATTTAGTTGAGGATATCATTCTTCTTCCAAAGAGGAATATTCCTTGAGACATAATGATGGAGAGGTTCACATGCCAGGCCCTAGGATACCTGTGCACAGAAGAACTAGATTGATCCTGATTCTACCTGCTTAATTAGAAGGGTTTTTTTTTCCCATGTGGTTTTTCCCCAGCACCTTGTTTTTGAGTAGTTACCTTACTTTACTTGATGTAATGGGTGACCTATGGTCTTAGTTACCAGGGCCCAC
>LPNX010298033.1:199409-249637 GCA_001517045.1 Pseudotsuga menziesii
TTCATAGCTGCAAGCCTTTTGCACTGTTTTATTCTTCAATGGCTGAGTAAATTGTGAGATCTTCTTTGTGAGTTGTGTGTTTGTCTACAGATCTATATGCTCAAATTTAACATGGTATCAGAGCCTCGACGGACAAGGCACTTCTCCTCGTCGGATCTCCTACTGGATCATTTTTTTGTTTTGCAGGTACAACTTCGAAATGATTTCATCAATTCCTCTTCTCACCCGATCCTCAGACTATTTTGAATGGAGGGTGAAGATGAATATATGTCTGAGAAGACAAAAACTCTTTTCTATGTCTATTGGACTCGGTAGAAATTCTTTTGAGAGTGATAATGACTGGCTAAAAGCAAAGGATAAAACTTTTGAAATAATGGAACTGGCTCTTTCTTTTAGCATGCGCTACCATAGTAGATCTATTAAAGATCCACAGGAACTCTGGGAAAGATTGGACAGAAACTTTGGAAGCACATGGAGCATCCTTGATCCAAAAATCTCGGCCTCCACTCTCTCTGATGAAGTTGTTCAAGATGAAGAAGAAGTAGAAGCTTCTACACAGTCAATTCGAATTGAAGACAGTTTCCATGCAGTGACTCCTTCTCCTGATGCTCCGGAAGTTCATGAGATCTCTGATATCTCATCTTCTCATATTGCTGAAATAGAAGAAGACATTCGAATCTCTGATATTGAAGAAAAATTCTGCTGCACTTCCATGCAAACATTCACCGGTGATTTTCCTTTAAATTATGTGCAAAATTTACCAGTAATTGCTTCCAAAAGTGAAGAGAAATTTGATTTTTCTCCCTCTAATGTTGCTGCTAGTGTGAAAATATGTGATACCTTGGATATTTTGGAAGAAATATTAGATTACTAGAGTGATCCATTCGCTCCCCATGATCTAGTTTTTCCAACAAATTCTTGCAGGATTGCATGCACCAAAATTCAGAATTTTGAAGAAGAAGAAAGCTGTGCATCTACCGTCTCGGTTGACCATTTATTTGAATCTGATATTAAACTTATTGGATTTGATATGATCTTATTTATATATGGTCTGATATTTCTTGGTTTAATATATCAAATTCATAATCTTTCAGTACCGCTTGTAGCTGTTCTCATCAACGGTGTGAAGAAACAAGTACCGCAAGTCTCCTACAAAACTGCTGCTGGGGATTTGATTCCATTTCACAGTTTTGGATCTGTTTTGAACCTGTTTAGATCTGATTTACTTTATGATCTGATATTATTTGGTTCATATTTTAAAATTCAAAAGCATTCATTCATGCTTGTAGCTGCTCTCACCAAATCCGGTGTGAAAAATCAAGTACCGCACTTTCTCTTCAAAACTGCTGATGGAGATTTGGTGTTAGTTTCCTCATATGAGGTTGCTGATATTTTATTATGTGATTCATTATCTATTTCAGAAGCTATATCAGACTATGGAGCTCAAGCATTAGCTCTCAACAGTCCCAGTGCTTCTCTACCATTGATCACATGCTCATCTCCTCACAGAACTAGTAAAGAGGAAGATTTCCTGCATCCCCCTGGACACCTGCTCCTAACACTTGGGGCTGTTCTTACCACTCATGGTTTGCTGTTCATGGCTGCAACATATCAGTTTCTTGAGTGTTCTTCACATTCTCTGAATTCTCAAGAACCTTTTCTCACTTTTCAGTTGACTTCAGTTTCTCTACATGGGTCCAGTCTTCATCCGGCAGCTGTCTATATTTCTGATTTAGTTGAGGATATCATTCTTCTTCCAAAGAGGAATATTCCTCCAGACATAATGATGGAGAGGTTCACATGCCAGGCCCTAGGATACCTGTGCACAGAAGAACCAGATTGATCCTGATTCTACCTGCTTAATTAGAAGGGTTTTTTTTTCCCATGTGGTTTTTCCCCAGCACCTTGTACTTCAGGGGAAGTACAAGTGGCAGAAAGTTTGACTCTAGACTAGAAGGGAGAAGGGGCTGGTTTACAATCTTCCATGTGGAAGTGACAAAGAAAGTCACAAGCATACTTAGACTGGGAAAGAAATATTCCTTCTTTGGTTTGCAAGACTTGGAGACCAAGAAAATAATGTAAATGTCCTAAGTCTAACATTTCAAAATTTTGATTAAGACTAGATTTCACATGGGTTATAAATTTAGGGTCACTACGAGTAAGGATAAGATCATCAATATAAAGAACAAGTATGATGAGATGGTTTCCTACTTTCTTGGTATAGACATTGGGGTCAGAATGGCATCTAGAAAAACCAGTGTCAAGGAGAAAGCTATCCATTTTGGCATACCAAGCTCTAGGAGCTTGCTTAAGGCCATATAAGGATTTCTTAAGGAGACAAACAAGGCTAGAGTTATTCTAAACATATCCAGGAGGTTGTTCCATGTAAATTTCCTCATGTAAATCACCATGTAAGTAGGAAGACTTGACATCCATTTGATGGACTTCCTAGTTATGTAAGGCTATAAGGGAAAGAACAAGGCAGATGGAGTTCATTTTTGATACAGGGGCAAAGGTTTCATTGTAGTCAATCCATTCAACTTGGGAAAAACCTTTGGCAACTAACCTTGCCTTAAGTCTTTCAACTCTTCCATCTGATGCATACTTAGTTCTGTAGACCCATTTACATCTGACAAGTTTTCTTCCTTTTGGAAGAGGAACAAGATCCCAAGTATCGTTCGCCATTAAGGAATGATATTCTTCATCCATAGCTGCATCCCAATATGGATTTCCTGAAGCTTCTGCAAAAGTTTTTGGATCATGATTCTCGAAAACTTGAGCCAAAAGAGAAGAGGCTCACTGAAACTGAGAACGTGTTCGATGTTGATCTCTAGGATCACCGGAAAGATCACCAGTTGCTTCACATGTTGAACGGACCCATCGAGGAAGTATTGGTGCTGGTGCAATTGGAGGAACATGAGCAGGCGGAGGTGGATTTTCATCCTCACTGTCATCATCAGAAACTGGAGTTGGAAACCTGTCAAGGAAGCTAGAAGAAGAAGAATAAGGCACAATCACTGAGTCAGGCTTGCAGACCAAAATGGCACACCCGCCAAGTTAGGCTCGTAGGCCAAGATATTTTCATCAAATTTAACATCTCTTCTAATGATTATATCATGAGAATGTGGCTGAAGAAGTCTATAACCTTTTACATCTTCAGAATATCCAACAAATATGCACTTTTCACTTTTAGGCTGCAATGCTTTCTGTTTTTCATCCGGAATGTGAGCCCATGCTTCAAAACCAAACACACGAAAGTGACTTACATCTGGTTTAATTTTACTCCATGCTTCTTCCGGTGTTATACCCTGTAAATATTTAGTGGGTGTGCAATTAACTATGTAATTTGCACAATTTATGGCCTTAGCCCAATATTGAACACTTAGTCTCTTACATTGGATCATACAATTAGGCATTTCTTTTAAAGTGCGGTTCTTCCTTTCAGCTACACCATTTTGTTGTGGTGTATATGGAATAGTGTGTTGTTGTTAGATTCTTTTTTCAATGCAAAAAGTAGTGAACTTGTTGTTAACATATTCTCCTCCATTGTCATATCTTAACTTAAAAATTTGATGACCAGATTGTTTTCCAACAAGAGCCTTGTAGGCTAAGAACATGTTAAATACTTCGCTCTTAAGTTTTATGAAGTAAACCCAAGTGCGTCTAGAGTAGTCATCAATGAAAGTTAAGAAATATCTGAAACTAGAAAAGGAAGCAGATGGAAGAGGGCCACACAAGTCACTATGCACAAGCTCCAAGGGAACTGAGGTGTTCCAAGAGGCACATTTGTCAAAACTATCCTGATGATGTTTTCTAAGTACACAACCAGAACAAACACCATCCTTGCAAGATACCAGTGGAAGACCAGTCACCATATTTTCTTTACATAGTTGTTGCAATGAGCAATAATTTAAGTGAGCAAATCGTTCATGCCAAAGTTTTCTCAAGTTATCACTATGAGCAACAAAAACTGAAGGAAAAGGTGATAACCCAAAGTTGTTAAATTTAAACAACCTGGTAATATCATCAACAGTTCCAGTAGCAAGGATATTTTGAGTATTTTTTAAATCGTTGATTACAACTTGGTGAGGTGTAAACGTCACAGTTTTACCTTCACCTGAATGAGTAATTTGATAGACTGATAAAAAATTGTAGGAAATTTTTGGAACACATAAGACATCACTGAAATTACCATTATCTACTGGAACTGTTCCAGATCCTACAACACAGAGATCTATCATCACCAACAAATATTTGTTTGGTGTTACATTCATGCATAGTAGAAAACATGGCTTTATCCTTAGCCATATGATAAGATTCTCCAGAATCAATGAGCCATTCAATTGAAGTAGAAGAAGAAGATGTAGTATAAGAGTAACCAAAAGCACAAAGTGCATGTCCATGAGAGTTAGATTCTGAAGAGGAATCTAGGCTGATATGGTGCTTCTTCATTGCTGCTTCCAAGGCTTCCATCTTCTTAAAACACTTAGATTCATCATGATTATCTTTTCCACAAAAATTGCAATGACGCTCAGTCTTCTTTCCTCTTTGCTTGGATCCTTTGTCATTTTTTAAAGAAGGAGCTAACTAAGAGGGTTTGTGTTATACACCTGAATGGCACCTCTCCGTTCGAGTGCCGACATCCCTCATGTTGGCACACAAAAGGACATTTATGGATAGAGGTTTTCCCAAAAACTCTATATTGGCTTATGGCATAATACATACTTCCTCCATCCAATTGATTACTTTGTCATTTTACTATGTTGACTTGTATTCACAATTCTCCTTTTATGCAACTCACGAGTCATTCACGAGTGTCCCTTATAGAAAGTCATGAATGGATGTATTCATGGGTTTCCCTTGTAGTAAGTCGCGAATCATTCACGGGTTGTCCTTCTACACACCCGCGAATATGTCCCTGAACAATTAAACATAAAAACACGCGTTGGTCTGAGATTAGTTAAGCATTGTTATCTTACTTATCTTAACTGTCTCAACCTCCTCAACCTTCGAAAACGCCTTATTTCCTCCATATAAATACAGGCCTTGGGGAGGGTGTTGGTTACCTACACTTGGAGAGCAAAGTTATGTAGGTGGAGTTTATACAGAAGTCTTTGGAGCAGTGGAACTCATAATCCTTTGGTTGCAGAGGAGTCCTTGTCTCAGGCGTTGGGTTGTAATCTAAACTTCTTCATTATTGATAATAAAGAGAATCCTTCTTCCATATGTGTTTCATGTATCTTGGTTTGATAAATGTTTATGTTTATGCATCTTATATGTGATTTATCTAACTTGCTTATATATATATGAATCATCTTGTATCTGGAAGTTTGTTTATTGACAGGTGAAAGAGGAGCAACCTTGAAGAATTTGGAGGTGAAGCAGAGCGGAAGAGGACTAGCAAGGATCGACCTTCAGTAATCGAGTAAGTATTTCTAATCCTCCTATTTCCTTTACTGCACTTTAGAGTCAATTGTCTACAATTTGATTGAGTATGTTGGTAACCCCAGACCTATGGTTATTAGGTGTGTAATCCTATACAACAGAACTGGCGAATCTGCCCTGAAGGGCACCCTCGTATGTTCGTACGTCCTGTCATGAGAGAGGATCAGGGATTGATCAGAGTACTTGAGGGGAAACTGGCCAGGTTAACCCAACGAGTACCAACTATACGAATAGAGCATATCCCTGCAGCCATGCAGGAGTCTATAGTTGGGATTCCACCGGTGTGGCTACATATTTTCAGACGAGTATCTAGAGCAGTGCTTGTATACAAAGATGCGGTGGAGGCTGCCAAAGCTGAGGAGGCTGAGGAAGCCAGGGTACATAGAGATCATGGGGACCAAGGTGGTCCTAGTGGCCAGGGAGGTCCAGCTTAGACCTAGGGAATTTTGATGGATTATGATCCACATTTTTGTACTTTTTGTATATGACATTACTATGTATTTGTTTCAGGTACTCTCTCTACTCCATTGGATTTCTGAGTTCTCCAAAGCTAGATATTATAATGTATTTCAGCCTTCGTTTCCCTCTGACCTCACACATTAGGGGGCATCTGTTATACACCTGAATGGCACCTCTTTGTCCGAGTGCCGACATCCCTCATGTTGGCACACAAAAGGACATTTATGGATAGAGGTTTGCCCAAAAACTCTAGATTGGCTTATGGCATAATACATACTTCCTCCATCCAGTTGATTACTTTGCCATTTTACTATGTTGACTTGTATTCGCGACTCTCCTTTTATGCAACTCGTGAGTCATTCGCGAGTGTCCCTTATAGCAAGTCGTGAATGGATGTATTCATGGGTTGCCCTTGTAGTAAGTCTCGAATCATTCGCGAGTTGTCCTTCTACACACCCACGAATATGTCCCTGAACAGTTAAACATAAAAACATGCGTTGATCTGAGATTAGTTAAGCATTGTTATCTTAATTATCTTAACTGTCTCGACCTCCTCAACCTTCGAAAACACCTTATTTCCTCCATATAAATACAGGCCTTGGGGAGGGTTTTGGTTACCTACACTTGGAGAGCAAAGTTATGCGGGTGGAGTTTATACAGAAGTCTTTGGAGCAGTGGAACTCAGAATCCTTTGGTTGCAGAGGAGTCCTTGTCTCAGGCGTTGGGTTGTCATCTGAACTTCTTCATTATTGATAATAAAGAGAATCCTTCTTCCATATGTGTTTCATGTATCTTGGTTTGATAAATGTTTATGTTTATGCATCTTATATGTGATTTATCTAACCTGCTTATATATATATGAATCATCTTGTATCTGGAAGATTGTTTATTGACAGGTGAAAGAGGAGCAACCTTGAATACTTTGGAGGTGAAGCAAAGCCGAAGAAGACTAGCAAGGATCGACCTTTAGTAATCGAGTAAGTCTTTTTAATCCTCATATTTCCTTTACTGCACTTTAGAGTCAATTGTCTGCAAGTTGATTGAGTATGTTGATAACCCCAGACCTATGGTTATTAGGTGTGTAATCCTGTACAACAGAACTGGCGACTCCGTCCCTAAAGGGCACCCTCGTATGTTTGTACGTCCTGTCGTGGGAGAGGATCAGGGATTGATCAGAGTACTTGAGGGGAAATTGGCCAGGTTAACCCAACGAGTACCAACTATACGAATAGAGCATATCCCTGCAGCCATGCAGGAGTTTGTAGTTGGGGTTCCACCAGTGTGGCTATGTCTTTCCAGACAAGTAGCTAGAGCAGTGCTTGTATACAGAGATGCGGTGGAGGCCACCGAAGCCAAGGAGGCTGAGGAAGCCAGGGTACATAGAGATCATGGGGACCAAGGTGGTCCTAGTGGCCAGGGTAGTCCAGCTTAGACCTAGGGAATTTTGATGGATTATGATCCACATTTTTGTACTTTTTGTATATGACATTACTATGTATTTGTTTCAGGTACTCTCTCTGCTCCATTGGATTTCTGAGTTCTCCAAAGCTAAATATTATAATGTATTTCGGCCATCATTTCCCTCTAACCTCACACATTAGGGGGCATCTGTTATACACCTGAATGGCACCTCTTCATCCGAGTGCCGGCATCCCTCATGTTGGCACACAAAAGGACATTTATGGATAGAGGTTTGCCCAAAAACTCTAGATTGGCTTATGGCATAATACATACTTCCTCCATCCAGTTGATTACTTTGCCATTTTACTATGTTGACTTGTATTCGTGACTCTCCTTTTATGCAACTCGTGAGTCATTCGCAAGTGTCCCTTATAGCAAGTCGTGAATGGATGTATTCGTGGGTTGCCCTTGTAGTAAGTTGTAAATCATTCGTGGGTTGTCCTTCTACACACTCGCGAATATGTCCCTGAACAGTTAAAAATAAAAACACGTGTTGATCTTAGATTAGTTCATTGATCTGAGATTAGTTAAGCATTGTTATCTTAATTATCTTAACTATCTCAACCTCATCAACCTTCGAAAATGCCTTATTTCCTCCATATAAATACAGGCCTTGGGGAGGGTGTTGGTTACCTACACTTGGAGAGTAAAGTTATGCGGGTGGAGTTTATACAGAAGTCTTTGGAGTAGTGGAACTCATAATCCTTTAGTTGCAGAGGAGTCCTTGCCTCAGGCGTTGGGTTGTAATTTGAACTTCTTCGTTATTGATAATAAAGAGAATCCTTCTTCCATATGTGTTTCATGTATCTTGGTTTGATAAATGTTTATGTTTATGCATCTTATATGTGATTTCTCTAACCTGCTTATATATATATGAATCATCTTGTATCTGGAAGATTGTTTATTGACAGGTGAAAGAGGAGCAACCTTGAAGACTTTGGAGGTGAAGCAGAGCGGAAGAGGACTAGCAAGGATCGCCCTTCAGTAATCGAGTAAGTCTTTCTAATCCTCCTATTTCCTTTACTGCACTTTAGAGTCAATTGTCTGCAAGTTGATTGAGTATGTTGGTAACCCTAGACCTATGGTTATTAAGTGTGTAATCATGTACAACAAAACTGGTGACTCCGCCCTGAAGGGCACCCTCATATGTTCGTATGTCCTGTCGTGGGAGAGGATCAGGGATTGATCAGAGTACTTGAGGGGAAACTGGCCAGGTTAACCCAACGAGTACTGACTATACGAATAGAGCATATCCCTGCAGCCATGCAGGAGTTTATAGTTGGGGTTCCACCGGTGTGGCTACGTCTTTTCAGACGAGTAGCTAGAGCATTGCTTGTATACAAAGATGCGGTGGAGGCTGCCGAAGCTGAGGAGGCTAAGGAAGCTAGGGTACATAGAGATCATGGGGACCAAGGTGGTCCTAGTGGCCAGGGAGGTCCAGCTTAGACCTAGGGAATTTTGATGGATTATGATCCACATTTTTGTACTTTTTGTATATGACATTACTATGTATTTGTTTCAGGTACTTTCTCTGCTCCATTGGATTTCTGAGTTCTCCAAAGCTAAATATTATAATGTATTTCAGCCATCGTTTCCCTCTAACCTCACACATTAGGGGGCATATGTTATACACCTGAATGGCACCTCTCTGTCCGAGTGCCGACATCCCTCATGTTGGTACACAAAAGGACATTTATGGATAGAGGTTTGCCCAAAAACTCTAGATTGGCTTATGGCATAATACATACTTCCTCCATCCAGTTGATTACTTTGCCATTTTACTATGTTGACTTGTATTTGCGACTCTCCTTTTATGCAACTCGCGAGCCATTCGCGAGTGTCCCTTATAGCAAGTCGTGAATGGATGTATTTGTGGGTTGCCCTTGTAGTAAGTCGTGAATCATTCGTGGGTTGTCCTTCTACACACCCGTGAATATGTCCCTGAACAGTTAAACATAAAAACATGCACTGATCTGAGATTAGTTAAGCATTGTTATCTTAATTATCTTAACTATCTCAACCTCCTCAACCTTCGAAACCGCCTTATTTCCTCCATATAAATACAGGCCTTGGGGAGGGTGTTGGTTACCTACACTTGGAGAGAAAAGTTATGCTGGTGGAGTTTATACAGAAGTATTTGGAGCAGTGGAACTCAGAATCCTTTGGTTGCAGAGGAGTCCTTGTCTCAGGCGTTGGGTTGTAATCAGAACTTCTTCATTATTGATAATAAAGAGAATCCTTCTTCCATATGTGTTTCATGTATCTTGGTTTGATAAATGTTTATGTTTATGCATCTTATATGTGATTTATCTAACCTACTTATATATATATATGAATCATCTTGTATCTGGAAGATTGTTTATTGACAGGTGAAAGAGGAGCAACCTTGAAGACTTTGGAGGTGAAGCAGAGCGAAAGAGGACTAGCAAGGATCGACCTTTAGTAATCGAGTAAGTCTTTCTAATCCTCCTATTTCCTTTACTGCACTTTAGATTCAATTGTCTGCAAGTTGATTGAGTATGTTGTTAACCCCAGACCTATGGTTATTAGGTGTGTAATCCTGTACAACAGTTTGAGACCCTTGTTGTTTTGCTTATTATTGCAAAAATTCTGTTTCTTGGGAGGATTGGACTTTTCTTTCTGTTGGGACAATAAGGCTTTCCCAGATGTATTTGCATTGTTAATTATTCCAAGATGAATGAGCTTATCTTGCTCTCTAATTAAGGAATCACAAAAGGATTCAAGTCTAGGCTCTTGATAGCTAGCTGCAGTCAAGGTTTCTTTCATGGAGTAGAATGTAGATACAAAAACAGAATATGCAGGTCCAAGTTTAGAAAGAATATGATAAATACATTGTTTGTATTCTTTCTTAATCTTTCATTCTGCACATAAGAGTCTAAGAGTTTTATACTTAGATAAATAGTCTTGAATGCATGAAAAATCATTTGTATTCAAGGAAATCAACTCATTCTTGAGTTGATGACCCCGAATTTCATTGTGTTTACCAAACATAGATTCCAACTTTTTCCAAGCTTTATCAGGTTCATCAATGTTAGATATGTGGAATCACAAATCTATAGAGATTGACATCCCAATCAATCCACGAGCTTCATCACATCTATTTTCCCATTTAATTTTCTTATCATCATCAGTGGGTTCTGTTTCTTTCCTTGAGGTTATCCTGAAAAGTCCCCTACTTCATAGAACATATTCCATACGAGATTTCCATGAGAAATAGTTAGAACTTGTAAGTATAATATCACAAGGGGCAGCCATACTGTAAAATAATGGTTGAAAAAATAGAAGCTAACTGTCTGGATGCAAAGAGCTCAAAAAAATATGTGGTTTTAAAAAAATAGTACTTAAAACGGATTCTGGATGATGAAGTTATGCTTGATCAAAGAAAATGTTGAAGATGTCCCCAATAGTGACGTGGCAGATATTAACTTGACCAAAAAAAGGAAGCCCCCTCTTCCCAAAATCAACCTTTGACAATCACTTTTACAATAAAGTTGCTTTGAAGTGAATCACTTTTGTAGAATAAGTGATGTTCACTTTTACAATAATGCGACTTTTAAATAGTGCAGCAATAAATTAAAAGACTTAAGTGACTCACTTTTATTTTATTTTATTTATGTGAGATGCACTTTTACAATAAAGTAACTTGAAAATAGAAATTTCATGCACTAAAAAGTAGCTTGATAAGACTTGAACTCAAGACTTATCAAGGTGTAAAGCAACTTTGGACCAAGTGAGCTAAGTTTAAAAGGTACGTAAAAGTATCGAAAGAGTAAGGGGGATTTTTTTTTACTCTTCTCTCTCATTTTCCGTGCTTGCTTTCTTTTCCTGCAAATCACAAAAAAAATGAAAAACAAAAACAAAAGAAATTTTTCCACACAATGGGGTTAGATCTTGGTTAGCTTACCCGAAAAGTCTATGTTTTCAAGTTTTCTCGTTGTTTCTGATTTGCCATGATCGCACAAGGTGCACGACAAAGAGCATACGTAGCCGAGAAGACAAGAAAAAAACTTCCCCTTACTGTTTCTGATTCGCCGTGATCACGCAAGGTGCACGGTAAAGAGCATACGTAGTCAGGGAAAACAACAGTTCGAGACTAAAACATAAAAGATCTAATAATAAACTGATAAAATATGAGAGATTTAAAAAGAACAAATCTGTCAATGTAACATTATACCTTTAGATTTTCCGAAATGGGTGTTTATGGAGCAAATGAAAATGGTTTTTGGTGAAATGATAACTATTTCCAAATGGAAACGATGCTTTGGACGCAATGGAATAGCTCCCATAGGCCACAAATGCACAGAAAATACAAAACCAGAAACCCTTTCAAAGTTTCGGCAACACCGATTCCAGATCTTGATCAAAACCGAAAGCGGTTCTTCATAAAAGCTCTGATACCATGTTTGGGTACATAGAGTACTCCCAAAAGACCAAACACCTTCAGATACTGCTTCACACAAACAGATCATAGATCAACACGCCGTTGTTTGTCACATGGTTAAAACCCTCGAGAGGGAAATAGTCCACGCCCCCAGCCAAATAGCTACTTAGAGCAATTTATTATGCAAAAGAAAGAAAGTTACATGAGCTTCTCATAATCGATCAACTAGCCAAGGACCCTCTATGTTCTTTAAATAGAGATCATAGACCAATCGGGTGTTAAGCCACGGATCAATGGTAGGTATGATCTAAGAGAAGTTGAACCGTCAGATCACTCTATGTCTAGAACATATCGTGACCGTTAGATTAGAATATTTACAAATGCATACTAATGCATACTAAAGAAACACACTTTTACCTAATGGATATATTACACAAGTTTATCTTAACTAACTCCTAAGTGTCTAAATATCTTAACAGTTTATACTTCCTTCTTCTAGGTTTACGGTCTCTTTCACTACTTTCACTTGTGTATTTGTACCTTCCCCTATGCGACCTTGCATTAAACTCTAAAGAATATTCACTATCAGAATATTTTACTTTCTTTCCCTTATGTTTGTAGGACACTGTTCCAGAATCAATTTTATAAACATTTCTTTTATTTTTTCTTCTGTTATGTATTTTGTCTAATAACATCTGATTCAGTTCTAAAATTCTTTCATTATCTATTTTTACAGTTTGTAGTTCATCTTTTAACTCTTTAACTGTTTGTAGTAACTCTGAAGGTGGATTATTCAGTTCTACATAAATGTTGTCTAGATTATTGTGCTGAGATCCATTTTCAACAGATGCTTCAACACCTTCTATTTTTTTGCAAAACAAATTTTATATTTATGTATCGAAATAAATGTAAAAAATGATCAGTATATTTGTTTTCTTGTTTGTATGCGAGTGAGCCAATCAGGCCTAGTGTTTGAAACCTTTCTATGATACCACATGCAACATAACTAAAAATTCAAATAATTTTTTTCCAATAACCATATATCTTCAGACATATTAATAAAAATTCCTAACTGTTATGAGGGAATACAAATAAAAAGAAACCCTGGCCATAATTAAAGGTCAAAATCATCCTTGCACATTCATTTCTAGGCTTAGGGTCCACTGTAACAGTCGTTCCTCCATTGTCAGATACATTCTGCAACCATAAAAGACATTTTTGCACTAACTGAGTTTTTCACCCTTCGCCTTCCGCTTTCCTCCTTCTGTTGCAAACCCTGGAAGTAAAAAAAAATTCATGGAACAATGACTTGATCTTTTGGCTTTCCACCTTCCACTTTTCTCCCTCCCATCTTCCTCTTTCCACATCCTGCTGTGGACCTCAAAAGTTAGAAACTTCATGGAATAGTCACTTGCACTTTCTACTTTCCCTCTTCCTCTTTTCGTCTTCCCCTACGGAACTCGGAAGTCGAAAAATACATAAAACAATCACTTAAACTTTCTGCTTTCTGCCTTCCACTATAGAACTTGGAATTTTCTTCCTTCTTCCTTCTGATTTTCATCTTTTGTTGCGGACCTCGAAAGTCAGAAGCTTCATTCAAACAATCACTTAAACATCCTTCTTTCCGGCTTCCGCTTTCCACCTTTCGATGCGGAACTCGCAAGCCAGAAAATTAATAAATTGATCACTTGAAATTTTTGCTTTCTGGCTTTCACTGGGAAACTTGGAAGTTAGAAACTTAATAAAAAGATCACTTGAACTTTCTACTTTTTGGATTCTATTTTCAGCCTTCCACTGTGGAACTTAGAAGTCAAAAAATTTGTTAAACAATCACTTAAACTTTCTGCTTTTTGGCTTCCACTTTCCATCTTCCACTATGGAACTCAAAAGTCAAAAACTTTATTAGATCATCACTTGAACTTTCTTCTCTCCGGATTCCACTTTTCACCTTCTGCTGCACAACTTGAAAGTCAGAAACTTAACAAAACATTCGCTTGAACCTTCTGCTTTCCGGCTTCCACTTTTTGTCTTTTGCTGCAGAACTCGAAAGTCAGAAACTTCATAAAAAAATTACTTGGTCCTTCGGTTTTCCGCACCGTTAATCCTTGCAAAAACAACCTCAAATGTCGGTCTCTTTTATGAATTTAATCCTGACCATTGATCTAAATTCTTGTATGGATTTCCATAAAACATTTGCGACTAACATTAGCCGTTGATCTACTTTGTGGATGAAATTTAGACCGTTGTTCTTCTAATCTTGGAATTCAATGTATAACACTGTGGAACTTGGAAGTCGGTTTTCATTTTAGCTCTTTGGGACTTCCACAGATCCATCTTTTGACTTTCACACTTCTGCGAACCGTTGATCTTGCTGTGGGTTAGATCTAGACCGTTAATCTTCTAGTTTTGTGGATGAAAGTTTAACTATGGAATTCAAGGGTTTTAGGTTGATTTGTATTTTAAATCACCTTAAGTTAATTGGATTTGCAAACTTATCCTAGTGTTTGCATCCATACCTTGCTTCCGCTGACTGAATAATATTTTAGAACATTTAACTGACTATGCTAAATTACTTATAGGGTTTTACAGTTAAAAAATACAGTTTTCTCTATGTAAATCAGTTTCATCCACCATATTATAATAACTCATATCCAAAATTTTGTTGATGTATTTGTAACTTCGGAAGATATCCTGGTGTATATTATCATTGTATGTTGTTGTACCCAAATTGGGGATGTGTATTACCCCTTTACGGGATGTCTAAATTGTGTCTAGACCTTGAGGTACAACCTCCGTTGTAATTCGAGGTAATAGTCCCCAGTGTAACATCATGTAATATGTAATTATGGTCTATCTAGGAGAAGTGAGCCCCATGTGAGATGACATGTAGGATCGAGTCTTATATTTGGTCAGTGACTTGAAAGGGTATAAATAGGGAGGTGCTCTCCCTTATTTATACACACCTCACACACTCTCTAAGGCGTTGGAGAGAGAGAGAGAGACAATCATAGGAGGATAGAAATATAGTTGTTGAACATTTCTTATTATTACTTTTGATCATCTTACTATTCTAAAGAGGTTTTTAGGGTTTTCTCCTTTATGGTTTCCCCGATGAAAATATTTGTGTCTTGTGCATCTTTTACATTTTATGCATTTTGCTATACTTTTTATTCTTTAAGATAAATATCCTAGATAATCTAATTAGATCTTAAGAAAATATAACATTGTATCAGAGCCTCTCTAAAAGAAGGCACTGTGCAGCTACGAGAACTAGGGATTCCTAGTTGAAGGTGTTCTTTCCACAGATCATTAAGCAAGGAGTGATAGGCTAAATCACCTCACTAGGGCGCATCTATTGGTGGGAGGAGATTGTGAATTAGATAAGTTTCATTGTGCAGCCGAAATACAACTACAATGGAAGCTAATGTAAATTAGGGTTTCATGCATGAAAACCTAGAAGACTAAATTTAGTCATTCTAGGAAATTTTCTATATAACGCAAGATTGGAGAAGTATTAGAAGATGAAATGTTTTCAGGCTGAAGAGAAATTGGTTCTGTACACTATGTAAAAGTTTCCAACTCAGATTCACTATACTTGAGGAGATATGGTTCCTATAAATAATATTTCCATCCTCCTACATAATACAGTCATAAACATGTGACCTAGGGATATTTTCTATATCTTGGGCTAGGGCACGGACTGTTGTTTCTGTGGTACATTTTTTCAGACCTAGAATGTGAAATAGTGACACATGGAAATTCATACAAGTTTTTTATGCTGAATAGTCCCCAAAACCGTCAGTGGTCACCTTGGTAAACTCAACATAAATCCTACTTGGAGCATCCATTTCTGCTCTAACCCATGGGGTTAAAAATAAGAATTATTAGGTTATCATAGTGAGAATTTTTAGACCTTAAGGATCTGAACCTTTGGAGATACAATAGAAGCTATATTATTCATTTCTGCAAAAGAAATTGGAAAAGTAAGGATTCCTATTATGGGAGCTTCCTTCTAGTGTTTTCAGAAAAGGAGTACATTGGACAACTCACCTTGAAGAGGCCCATATTTCTATCCAATCAAAAATTTGAAATTTAGGGTTTCTCTGACAAACCCTAGATCAGCCAGCTCCAAAAGCAGGACGAACACCTCAAATCGGTAAGATCTAAATTTTTGCTATTTATATTTGAGGTTCTCATTTCAAAATGACTAATCACACTATCTTGATGACAAACTTGGTGAAGTTGACAACTTACGAGTATGGAAATTTAGGACCGTTGTGATCCTTGAAGAAATTGACTTGGGTCATTATTTTAGTAAGAAATGTTTTGGAGCCAAAGGGAGATGAGGATAAGGATAGAGCCAAGAGAATCATTGCAGATTCTATTAAAGATCATCTCATCCCTCATGTGTCATCCTTGAAGACACCAAAATAAAGTGTTCTATGCTATGACGAAGCAATCGAAGAAGAATAAGATATTGTTATAACCACCTTGAATGGCCTGCCAATATTGTGGGATTCATTCATTCGAGGAATGTGTGCCAGAAGGAAGTGATTAACTTCAACAGACTCTTGGAAGAGTGCACACAAGAATAATCTTGACTCATAATCAAAGAAGAGAATATGGGAGAAACTGAATATCAAGCTCTCATGATTCAAAGAAGATCCCTCAAGCGATGAGGAATATGAAGAAATCAATTGTTGAAGAACCTCTTATCCATCTTAGTATTTGGATAAGAAATGATGCTGTTATGAATGAAGAAGATGATGAAGCTGAAGGCTCAAGAAGGATTTTACCCACAAAACAAATAAAGATAAGTATTCAATTGTCATTTCATGATAGTGTTTGGTTATGCATTTGTTTATATTCAGTTTATGTGTTATGCATGTTTGAGTATTTGCATTTATACTACTGAATTGCACATGATGGGTAAGAAGTCAATGATTTTGTACAACATTCCATTACTACTTATCTATATTGAAGCCTCTTTGTTGAAATATTAGGAGTAGTACACACTCTTAATGACATTAGGGTAGAATGAATCTACAGGTTACCATATGTATACATGGTATGAATGAATGTTGTAGCATGGGATAAAATAGTTGCATGGCTTTGTGACATATATCTGTCACTATTAATATGTTTTGGAAATTATGATATGTTTCTAATCATGCAAATGAGCTTGAATTATAGATCATTCCAAAGAACAAGGTGATGACAGTTCAGAAGAGGATTATGAAGATTCCCAAGCCAAAGACACCATAGTGAAAGAAAGAACTTCAGAAGAATATAAAAGAGAATGGTAGATGAAGAAAAATCTAAGATGAAGAATAGTATGATGAGACTTCCAAAGAAAGCAAGAGGCCTTAGACACACTCTAGTTATGTGACACTGTTGAGTGACATCATTGATGCAGGGCCTTCTAGCTATAAATAAGTAGACAAGAAGAAAGGCAAGTAGACTATGATCAAAGAGTACCTGTTTAAGAAGAATAATGACTAGGATGTGGTGTCGGTACTTGAAGGGAATTCCATAGTGTATTCCATATGGATCTACAAGATCCATCATGTAGTAGTTGGCAACATCACGGGATACAAGGAAAGACTCGTAGCACGAGGCTTCTCACAAAGAGAAGGAATTGACTACATTTGCACTAGTGGTGAATCAAGTATACGTACAACAGCCATTGGGAGTTGAGACACATGATAGTAAGACTCATGTGTGCAAATTAAAGAAGGAATTGTGCAAGCTCACAGATGGGTGCGAGAATAAATTTTCAACAAATTTCAAGATAGATGATCTTGGTATCTAGTGTCCCTAGATGGATACATAGAATATTAGTAGCATAGGAAGCTACTTGTCACTCCATTACATAATTTTTCAATACATAGAGTAGGAAAGGTAGAGGGAGAATGATGCTCTTCTTCAGAGGGAGTGACTACAAAATATCCCGAGGTTCAACATGGTACAATAGGATGGATAGCTTACTGATGGATCTAGGCTTTACTAAGAGTAAAACAGATTCTAACATTTTTCAAGGTTGAAGGCGAAAGACTAGTGATACTACTATTATATGTCGATGACCTGTTATTGACAGGAAAAGAGGAACTCATTAACGATGCAAGAAGGAGACTTGCTGTCAAGTTCGAGATGAAGGACTTGGGTATGATGCACTACTTTCTAGGCATGGAGGTAGGGTAGAGTATGGATGGAATCTTCATTGGAAAATGGAAGTATGCAGTGGAGATTCTGAAGAGGTTTGGGATGATAGACTCCAAGACCATGGACACACCTACGGCATCAAACCTGAAGCTATTGAGTGATGCTTCATATGAGACCGTTGATGCCATGGTGTATCACCAAATGATTTGTTCATTGATGTGCCTGAAAAATACAATACCAGACACATGATTTGCTGTGAATGACCTAATCCAGTTCTTAATGGATCCAAGACATGTTCACCTGGGTGCAAAGCATGCATTGAGGTACCTGAAGGGTACAATAGAGTATTGTCTCAAGTATGATACGAATGAAAAGACTAACCTGCATGGTTATGTTGATTCAGATTGGTATCGCCAATGAGAATAAGAGCAAATTGGGTTGCTTATTTAGTTTGAGATATAGTATGGGGTAATGGTTTGGCAGAATGTAGTCTTGCATGGCACTGAGTACAGTCAAGGAAAAATATGTTTCCACTTGCTAGGATATTTATGCGGTAGTATGTTTCTTTTGAAAGCTACTATTTGATTTGATTGATTTGACTTGCATTTTTTGTATGATGCAAAGAGGAGCAGTGAAGCTCCAATTTGTACTTCATATCGAGGTTCATCCCTAGAGGAAGTGATGAGTCTGAGAGCCTTTCAGACATGGTCTTAGGCTGGGCCTTCCATGGTCAGATGTAAGTGCAGATCCTTTCGGACATGGTGGCAGGATAGGCCTCCCATGGTCGGATATAAGTGCTGAGCCTTTCCGAAAATGGTTGCAGGATGGGCCTACCATGTTTAGATGTAAGTGAAGAGCCCTTTTGACATGGTGGAAATCTGGGCCTCTCATGGTTGGATGTAAATTCTGAGCCTTTCCAACATGGCGGCATCCTGGGTCTCCCATGGTCATATGTAAGTGAAGATCCCTTCTGCCATGGTGGCAGGCTAGGACTCCCATGGTCGGATGTAAGTGTTGAGCCTTTTTGACATGGTAGAAGGTTGGGCCTCCCATGGTCAGATGTAAGTGTAGATCCTTTCTGAAATGGTGGAAGGCTAGGCCTCCCATGGTCAGATGTAAGTGTAGATCCTTTCCGACATGGTGGCGGGCTGGGCCTCCCATGGTCAAATATAAGTGCAAAGAATTTTCGACATGGTGGCAGGATGGGCCTCCCATGTAATGTCCCAAATTTCACATTGGGTCACAACGGCCAAATCACATTTTCCATATTCATGAAATTTGTCAAATGGATGCTAAAAGTCAAATAATTGCCAAGGAGGAAAATCACTAGTTTCCTAGGTTGGGGGTGGAAGCTTTGAGATTTGGAATAAGGGGGATAATAAATGATGTTTAGACATTAGAAGAGGATAAATATTTAATAATGTAGCTTATTAAATAAATACAAGAGAAAATTGAAATGGCTATGGAGAATGGAGACACATGGAGACTATGGGGCCCACTCAAGCTAGAATTCCTATGTTAAATGGCATCCTCCTCTTGTAATTTAGAATATATGGGAAGCTTAATGTTTTGGGATGGATTATGAGGTTAATATACTTTTCCATATAATTAATAGGTCTAATTTGGGATGAATTGTAATTTACATGGGAGAGGAAGAGCCAAATGGAAGTTTCATGGACACTTGACTAGATTCCCCTTACATTTATGACATCTATGACACCAATGATGGAGATTCTATGAAAGTTATGACACAAGTCAGATATGAAATATGACATTCTAAAATATTGACATGTTGTTCCTGAATAGAGTATCTTGGAGGTCGAATTTGGGATTTGGAGAAATCCAAGAGGCTCCTACTCAAATTTGGGAGAAGAGGAAAGGTGAAGAGAGAGTCCACACGACATAGCATGAGCAGGCACACCAATTTGACTTGGATTTTGTTTATGGATGGATTTGGAACCTTAGAAGACCAATTTTTTTTATAAAATATAGGGATAATCCATGAGAATAATATTTTTGATCATTTGATTAATTTGGGTTTGTGAAGAGAGACTCTAGTGGATGACTAGTTCCTTGCCTTATCCAATTTCTAGGGTGACAGATTCCCATCCTAATTGGTGATTTAGAGAGGCCACTTAGGTATTTCAAGGAGCTTCAATGGAGTCATGAGTTACAGGCTCAAGATACATGAAGCTCATGGACATCTCAATATCAGCTTGTTATTCCATTCATCTCAAGTTTTCTCACCATTTTTCAACTCTATGGAGTGAGGCGCACTTGGTGAGCTATTCATCCCTTTGAGGGAGATTCTCTTGCTCCATTATTTTGTATTTTGATGTAAGTTATTTTTATTTCAATTTCATAAATCTCTCAGGTCGAAAGGCCAATATATCTCATGTATTATTGTCCAATATTGAAGAAACAATTCCATTTCCCCAATACCTTGTTGTAAACTCTTGCAATCTTGATGAAATTGAATATATGTGTGCACCATTGATGATTTATGAATGAATAAAGTTTAATTAATGTCTACAATGGGTTTCATTTTCATTAACTAATAATTTATGGCCATTGGATCAAATTTCATATCATTTGGAGCAAACTACATATCATTTCCCCAAGGGTCCAAAACTAGTTTTTTATATCTGATTGAAAGAAGTGATAACAACCATGGGAGTTCGATTGGTTCTGAATATGAGTCTCTTATCATTTATTCTACACATCCCCTACTTCAATTTGATAATTTGAGTTATTTTCTTCACATTTGGGAAGCCATTCTGGCAATTACCCGGGGGGTTTTGAGCCTCAAAATTGCTAGTTAAAGCATATATCTTATTCAGAATTTTATATATATTTGTAGAAGTAATTGGAAGGAAAAAATACACCCCTAAAATTTATAATTAAGTCTACCATTGGGGGTTGGAACCTCAAAACTACTAGTAAATTCATGGAGTTCTCTTTAATACCTATTCGACCCCAAAACCACATATTATGCTTGAAATATACTTTAATTAATGTCTGATAATAGATCCAAGTATCATACCCACCATTACTGAATTTTTTACAGTTCTTGGAAGAGATTTGTTCCAGGACCCAAGGGGGATTTCCACCCAAATTGACTAGTCTTGTCCCGAAACTTCTTCCCTTGCAAATTGCATACCATGGTTGGGTATATAAGTTTATTATATGCCTAATATATGTGATAATATGTCCCATCACCCCTCAAGACCTTCCTCACCAATTTTGAAAGCAATTGGAGGAATTTTGGGATCAATTGAATCCGTTTAACTAGAGTTGTAAGAAGTTGAATTTGAGTACATTGAAAATATTGAAGAATTGGTATTTTGATAAAATTTCCAAAAAAGGGACATTGCAGTGGTATCAGAGCATGATCTTGGAACCTAATGTCATCTAATATTTATGAGACAATAATTCGGGGACCACCATTATATATTGAAACCAAAAGTTCTTTTGTTGAAGAGGAAAAAAAAGTAGGAGAAGAATGAAATTTTTTGGGGAAACTATGACTAGGCATGAAAATAGAACCTCATATGATGGTGCGGAGATAATAAAAAGCATGGAACCTATCCTTGAATAAATGAAGAAGAATATTATGAAAGGATTAAAATTGTTGGCTATCCAAAGTTAGGAAAAATATATTGATTTTAAGAAAACCAAGGGGAAAAATGCATTAGCTTGCTTGAAGGAGAAAAAGGAGGAGACCCATGAACCACCTAGTTCTGTAATAGGTGACGTAGAAGAAGTAGTAAATGAATAGGATAAAAATTCACTCCCAAGTGACTCTAAAAAATATGAAGAGACATCACATGAGTATGAAGAAGTTTCTATTAAAAATAATAAAGATGATTTTGAGACACATTCTACCTTGGATATGAAACAAAGAGCATCTATTGATGGATACTTGAACAATGAAGGAGTACCTATTGATGGGTGCTGGCAACTCTATGTTGGTGGCATAGAGATCATATTTCAAAATGTTGTTGTAAGACAAATTTCCAGTAAACATGAAAATGAAGATGTTGTAGCAGTTGAAGAAGAAACAAGATCAACTTACCCATCACCACTTGAGCTTCATGAAGTTGGTCCAAGCAAGAAGGAAGAATATGAGGAGGTTCATTTGCAAGAGGCTCATTTTATTAAAGGGTCCTTAAATATAAATGAAAAGAATATAAAAGAGGCACTTAGCATACTCCATGACACTCAAGCATTGGTATGAAATTCTTTTTGGAGAGCTACTTCCTTGGAGGAGCCATCCTTCCTTGAAGAGATGGAGAAGATTCAAAGAGAAATGTTCAACATCAAAGGTAATTTTGTGTCTTTTCTTTTTGATAGAAAAAATTTCATTGAGTTTAGTGAATGGTTACATGAATCCTACTTGAAGAATAATGAAGTTATTCAAAAGCTCACAATTCAAAATGAGCAACTTCTTGAAAAGTCACAAGACACTTGTTTTTCCTCCTATGTTTCAGATTGTCAAATGGTAGATTGTTTGGAGGATTCTCATGACATGGTGGATCATGAGAAATTTGGAAATTTGAATGTACTTGATGTGTTTAAATATCAACTTGAAGAGATCCAAACACTTGATGTGGTGGAAGAGGAACTTGAATTGTTTCTTGATGAAGGTTATGCAAATTTTAAAGAAGAGCATGATTCCTCTACATTGGAACCAATCTATGACAAAGGCTACACACTCTTGAAGGAGATGCATGATACTACCTGTATGGATCCTTACCATGATGAAAATTCTGCACTTTCTGATCATTTGGGTGAGTTAGTTCATTCTCCTACATCCTAAAATTCCATGTTTTGCAGCATTAGTCTCAATGAAGTATGGGTGAAAGGGTTCTTTTTGATGGTGCCACATGAGGAGTATGAAACTCCTATGTTTACTTTTTATGATTACATGGTTGGAGAAAAATAGTATTCACATTTGCAGCAGCATCATTTGTTACTTTATGATGATGAACATATACATGGATGCACCTATGATATGCATTTGAGCCACTTGAAGACTCATGATTTTTCTTGCTCAACACTTGGTTCATTTGATGTTAGAGTAACTTCATCCGACACTTGGGTGAAGAGGGATATGATTGAGGAAAACTGTTATTGGCAGAAACATCCTATTTTATTTCATGATGATATACATATTCATGGGTGTATTGATGAGACTTATTTGAGCCACTTGAAGTCTTCATGTTTTATTTACTCCTTATTTGGTTCATATTTTGGTGGAGGTTCTTCATTCACTTCTTGGATGAAAGAACAAATGGATTATTATTATTTTGATGCATATTACATTATTTGGGAGCAGAATTATAGGACATGGGATCCTCACCTATGTCATTGGAGCATATTTGATTGGTCACTTGAAGCATGTATGCACTTGACAAATGGTAGTCTACTCACTTAAAGATATAAGAACTTTCATGATTTTTTGATGAGGGACCTCCTTGATGTATATTTTTATTATTTTGTTATGTACTTTGATGATATATATTATGTACTCATGATGTTTGGAAGAATGTGCACAAGAAAATGGGATCCAATAATTCTCTTTCCTAATGGTATGAGTTGGAGAGCACTCTTAATTGTTGGAGTGCAATGCAAGTAATGGGACCTCAAGATAGTTTTTAGTCCCATTGATTCCAAATTATTCAGGAAACAAGCAATATGGGAGATGGATTCCACAATTAATAAGGTGGCATTAATAAGAGTAGTGCAGAAGAAAGCATGGTGGTTCCTCTCTAAAATCTTCATGGAATCTCAAAGCCTCAAAGTTGGCAGCTCAGTGGCAACTTCAAAGAATCATACATAAAGTAGGTTCTTCAACAACCATGTTTGAAATTGCTTGAGGACAAGATATATTGGAAAGAGAGGATTTGTAATGTCCCAAATTTTGAATTGGATCACAATGGCCAAATAATATTTTCCATATGCATGAAAGTTTGTCAAATGGATGCTAAAAGTCAAATAATTGCCAAGGAGGAAAATCACTAGTTTCCTAGGTTGGGGGTGGAAGCTTTGCGATTTGGAATAAGGGAGATAATAAATTATTTTTAGACATTAGAAGAGGATAAATATTTAATAATTTATCTTATGAAATAAATACAAGATAAAATTGAAATGTCTATGGAGAATGGAGACACATGGAGACTATGGGGCCCACTCAAGCTAGAATTCCTATGTTAAATGGCATCCTCCTCTTGTAATTTCAAATCTATGAGAAGCTTAATGTTTTGGGATGGATTATGAGGTTAATATACTTGTAGATATACTTAATAGGTATAATTTATTATGAATTATAACTTACATGGGAGAGGAATATCCAAATGGGAGTTTCATGGACACTTGGCTAGATTCCCCTCACATTTATGACATCTATGACACCAATGATGGAGATTCTATGACAGTTATGAAAAAAGTCAGATATGAAGGCTGAAATATTGACATACTGACATGTCAAGCCTGAATAGATCATCTTAGAGGTAGTATTTGGGATTTGAAGAAGGCCAAGAGGCTCCTACTCAAATTTGGGAGAAGAGGGAAGGTAAGGAGAGAGGCCTCATGGCATAGCATGGGAAGCCACACCAATTTGACTTGGATTTTGTTTATGGATGGATTTGGAACCTTAGAAGAAAATTAATGTTTATAAAATATGGGTATCAGCCATGAGAATAATATTTTTGATAATTTTATGGACTTGGGTTTGTGAAGAGAGAGCTAGTGGATGACTAGTTCCTTGCCTTAGCCAATTTCAAGGGTGAAAGATTCCCATCCTAATTGGTGATTTGGAGAGGCCACTTAGGTATTTCAAGGAGATTAAATGGATTCATAAGTTACAGGTGAAAGCTATAGGAATCTCATGGAAGTCTCAATATCATCTTGTTCTTCCATTCATCTTAAGTTTTCTCACCATCTTTCAACTCTATGAAGTGAGGCGCACTTGGTGAGCTATTCATCTCTTTGCGGGAGATTATATTGATATAGTATTTTGTATTCTGATGTAAATGATATGTATTTAAATTTAATAAATATCTCAGTTTGAAAGGCCAATATATCTCATGTATTATTGTCCAATATTGAAGAAACAATGCCATTTCCCCAATAACTTGTTGTAAACTCTTGCAATCTTGATGGAATCGAATATATGTGTGCAAAATTGATGATTTATGAATGAATGAAATATAATAAATGTATAATATGGGTTTAATTTTCAGTAACTGAGAATTTGTGGCCATTGGGCCGAATTTCATATCAAATGGAGCAAACTACATCTCATTTCCCCAAGGGTCCAAAACTAGTTTTTTATATCTGATTGAAAGAAGTGATAAAAACCATGGGAGTTATATTGGTTATCCATATGAGTCTATGATAATGTATTATACACATACCCTTATTAAATTTTATAATTTGAGTTATTTTCTGCAAATTTGGGAAGCCATTCCGACAATTACCCGGGAGGGATTTGAGCCCCAAAATTGATAGTTAAAGCATCTATCTTATTCAAAATTTGATATAGACTTGAAGAAGTAATTGGAAGGAAAAAATACACCCATTAAAATTATAATTAATTTATTATATCACTCATACACCTTCTGTTCAATTCGAGAGCATTTGGAGCTATTTGGAGTTATCTACCATTGGGAGTTGGAACCTCAAAACTACTAGTAAATTCATGGAGTTATCTAGAATACCTATTAGAAAAAAAACCAAATATGATGATGAAAATATAATTTAATTAATGTATGATAACACAACCAAGTATAATACCCACCATTAGTGAATTTTGTATAGTTCTTGGAAGAGATTTGTTCCAGGACCCAGGGGGGATTTCCACCTCCCAAATTGACTAGTCTTGTCCCGAAACTTCTTCACTTGAAAATTGAAGACCATGGTTGGGTAAATCAGTTGGTTATATGTATGATATATTTTCTCATATGTCCCATCACCCATCAGGACCTTTCTCACCAAGTTTGAAATAAATTGGAGGAATTTTGGGTTCAATTGAATCCGTTTAACTAGAGTTGTAAGAAGTTGAATTTGAGTACATTGAAAATATTGAAGAATTGGTATTTTGATAAAATTTAAAAAAAGGGGACATTAAATCCCATGGTTGGATGTAAGTTTTTAACCTTTCCTCGCATGGTAGTAGGTGTGTCCTACCATGCCAGTGGATGTAAGTGCAGATCCTTTCCCTGGATGGTAGTAGGTGCGTCCTACCATGCCAGTGGGTGTAAGTGCAAAGCCTTTACCTAGAAGGTAGGTTGTGTTTCCTACCATTTAGGTGGATGCAAGTGTAGAGAATTTCCATAGATGGTAGTATGTGTGTCCTACCATGCTGGTGGATGTAAGTGCAGAACCTTTCCTGGATGGTAGTAGGTGTGTCCTACCATGTCGATGGATGTAAGTGATGAATCCTTTTCCCGGATGGTAGTAGGTGTGTCCTACTATGCCAATGAATGAAATTATTGTATTATGTGTATCTAGGCTGTGCTCTGTGTGATGATGAGACGATCTGAAGATGATGAGGTAATAATAGGGTACACAGATGTTGCAGGACATGTAATCAGTCCTGGGATGCTCCTTTAGGTTTTCCAGTGGCATATAATTAGTCTTGGGAGATCTTGCAGGTTTTTCAAGAGGCATATAATAAGTCCTGAGATGAACCTACTTGATGGATTTATCACAGAGATGATGAAGACTTAGTAGAGGGCTAGGAATACATCTAGCATGGAAAAGGGTTGGAATTATAGATGCAGACATGGTAGAGGACTAGGCCTACATCCAACATGAAAAATGGTTGGCAGTATAGAAAATTCTGATGACAGATAGTATGGGATGATGATCACATTATAATAATATGATGGAAACTACTATGATGAATACTGTATTACTCTGTGATGATGATGATGTGATGAACACCTCACCAGATGTGTTGATGACTGTGTAAAGATAGAATACCTTCCTATTTAAGAGGGAGTGTTGTTGTATTTGTAACTTCAGAAGATATTCTGATGTATATTATCATTGTATGTTGTTCTACCCCCATTGGGGATGTGCATTATCCCTTTACGATATGTATAAATTTTGTTTATACCTTGAGGTACAACCTCCATTATAATTCAGGGCAATAGTCCCTAGTGTAACATCATGTAATATGTAATTGTGGTCTCTCTAGGATAAGTGGCCCCCATGTGAGATGACATGTAGGATTGAGCCTTGGATTTGGTTAGTGACTTGAAAGGGTATAAATAGGGAGGCGCTCTCCCTCATTTATACACACCTCACACTCTCTCTAATGCATTGGAGAGAGAGAGAGAGACAATCATAGGAGGAGAGAAAGATAGCTGCCGAACATTTCTTATTACTTCTTTTGATCATCTTACTATTTTGAAGAAGTTTGAGGGGATTTTTCCTTTATGGTTTCCCCGATGAAAATATTTGTGTCTTGTGCATGTTTTACATTTTATGCATTTTGTTATACTTGTTCTTCTTTCAGATAAAGATCCTAAATAATCTAATTAGATCTTAAGAAAATCTAACAAATGTAAACAAGCATTAAGGTTCATTCGACACGTAAAATCGTAATGCATAACTAAGAAAGAATTACAGAATCAAAACAAACAGAAAATACATAGTAGGAATATTGGGTACCATGTAAAAACAGAGGATCTAATCCATTAGATGCAGATTCATAAATTCTAAATCATTCCAGTATAACAGATCAGTGACATGCATACCTAAGTAATTAAACTCAAAATTAAATAATAATTGCTAGAATAGTTCATTACCTCACAGATGTGGAATAACAAATTATATTATAGTGAAAGAGTCCATACAAACATAGAACTGAACCAAGTTCTCATTTGGCTCAACATCCTAATATATATGATTTACAAACAGTTAAAAATAACTACCTATCGGTTCAGTCAACTGACAAGACCTTATGTGGCCGACCTAATCTCTAATTAGTCGGCTGATTAACTTAGTTGGCTTACCGACTAGCTCCTCCAACATCTCCCCCATGAACAAAAACTATTCTTTGTCCCGAAGAAGCAGGGGAGGTACTCAAAAATTATTTTCCTGCTTAAAGTAGTTATTTCTTTGTTTGTCTTTTATTGGCTAGGAAGTCAGATAGTTGGTTGTTTCTGTATACAGACTTCAACAATTTCTTCTTCTATTACGGCCAGTTGATGTTGGAATTCTGTCCAATTTTGTAGCACTTTCTGGATGTCGATGGTTAATGTTGTAAGGCTTGATATCATCGACATATTCTCTTGAATGGAAAGATATACTATCCTTTCCATGTTGGGACCCATAAACTAGTTTTTCTCTTCTGCTATCTCCAGAAGCCTTTTCATCTACGAACATATGGTGTCTAATTTGTCCAAGCTCATGAGTGCCTGCTATACCCACTAGTGTGCTTGTCGCTCAAGCTTCTACAGTTTGGCTGTTTCAAGCATGATTTGATCTTCGACAGTGCTTCTCAATGCTTCTTCCGTGCTCCTTATCTTCTCTAGTGCTTGAATTTCTTGTCGATTTTGTCGAGTCTACTGGAAGACTTTCCCGTAATAAGCAGGCCAGTCTCATAGTACCCCTTATGTTATGAGAGAATCTTCCATGTGATCTTGAAGCAATTTGTAAGCTTTGGAGAAGGCTGTGTGCTACTGCATTAGTAGTATAGTTGTTCCTTCTTTTTGTTCTTCTCTTGTATTTTGCATATGTATATGTAGGGTCAACACCACACTTTCAAACAACTGATACGATTTTTCTAGTGGATTGTCGATGTCGACCTCCATTGGTCCTGGTATCATAGATTGTGCTAGGTTTCTGCATTTTATTAGGAACTCGACTTGTTCCCTTTCAGTGTCGTCGAGCTCCTTGCATCTAGTCTGGCTTCTTGTTTTTGCTTCGATTTCCAGAGTTTCCAAGAGTTGTCCCAACTCTTTGTCCTTCAGTTTTGTTCTGTCGACTGTAGTGGTTGACCCAAGTTAGCTAATGTGGACCACTACTACTTGTGATTCATTTTTATGGTCCTTCTTCTTTCTACATCTCTTCCTTTTATTCCTATGTTGTTCTGCTTGCTGCTGTACTTGTGCATCTGTAAGGTTTAGACTTTTCGGTGGTTGATTTTTTGGTAGTGGATTGTCTGGTTGCTGGTTTGCAATAGTTGGTGGGAATTCTAGTTGGGTCTTTGGGATGAGTTATGTAGTTGGGTGTGTATTTGGCGGATTTTGTGTAGAGGGTTTAGATACAGACGTTGTTGGTACTAATGGTTCAGGTAAAGGTGGCTCGGGTGCAGATGGTTCAGTTGTAGGTTCTGGGTTGGGAGGTGGTGGTGATGATGGTGAATGGTCAGGTGTGATTGGTGTGGTGGGGATGTGGTCAGGTGTTGGGTCCTTAATTTGTGGGGGTGAACCCTCCAGGATGTCATAGAATAGGTCATCGATTTCTCGGTTGATTTCTTCCATGTTCTATTCTTCCCCACTTCTTGCTGGTTCATTGGCTGGTGGAGGGGGTGCGATGTCGTTTGGGGTAAAGGATGAGGTTCGACTTGTGACAACTTGAGCTGTCTTGTCAAGGTTCCTCACAAATGTTGATTTCAAAATTATGACAGACCTCAGATTCTGGGGTGTTTGGCCAGGTTGTTGAGGAACAAGCTGTCTTGATCCACCAGCTTTGAAAAGAGGACACTTGGTGGTGATATTCTGTACAGAGGTAAGTAACTTAGGTAGTTTTTCAATGTAGGCCTGAAATCTCTGTCTTGCTCGAACCTCTCCTTTAAGGTTTTCGACATAGCATTTTTGCATATGTCGACTGGTCTTATGGAGGGGAGATTTGGAATTTATTCTTTTGTGATCTGAGTTGGAGATGGGGTTGGAGGTGTATATACTAAGTGGATAATATTTTCAGTCATCGAGGTGCTTGTACTTTTTTCCTTTTTCGGCTAACCTTATCGTGCTCTTGCTTCGACAAATTTTTGGAACTGTGCCTTGACCAGAAATTTGTTTTCTACAATGCCTTCTGTAATGTAGACATCGGTTGCTAACAGTTCCTCTTCATCCTCTGAGTCTGAAAGGATCACCTTGCACTTCCCCTTCCCTTTTGTCTCAGTTGCTCTCTTCCTTGCTGCTACTAACTCCTTTGCTATCTTTTTTATTTTTTCTTTGGTTATTTCATACTCAGGGTTGTCAGACTCAATATCTCCCAATTTGTCCCCTTCCTCCTGTTGTTGTGCTGGGCTGACACTTTTCTCAACTGGAATGGCTACCTATTGTTTTGTCTGTGTACATTCCCTTTGGGCTGTCAGTCGTATGATTGTGATTTGAAGTCGGTTGGTATCCTCTGCTGGTGTTTCCTTTGACAAAAAGGTGCTGATGTGTAGTTGGAGTTCATAATCTTCTTCCTTTTCTTGGTCTGTTAGTGGTTCTTCTGTCGCTAGGGTTGCTTCCTTGGCTTTTGCTGGTATCAACAGTTTTGTGCCAAACTATCGAGCTAATTCACGGAAGATCTCTTTGACTGTTAGATAGTAGTCAAGAGTATTTGCTTTTTCCTTTGCACCTTGCATGTACCAAACCGTAGTATGGTTAAGATCCAGGTGTATGTGTGCAGTTTTTGGTAGACTTTGTTGGATGTTCCGGGGCACCCTCCATCTAGTCGTCTAAATTTTGAGCTGTTCGAACCAGTTTTCTAACAGTACTTTGCCATTTTCCAGTTCCTTCAGTGTTCTAGTCTGGGAAAATGGTTTGAACCTCCACATATGGAATTTTTGGGGTTCTTGGAACTGCTTGTCCCCAACTGGGCACAAGTAGTACATTACTATTCATATTATCAGGGACGGGAACCTTATAATCCCTCTCAACTCCTAACATTTCTCACAGATTCCTTTGAGCATGTCGACGACATACTGAGCCCATATGTAGACTTTTCCTGTGTCAGTAATCATGTCTACTACATGTTAGTTTTTCAACATTTAAGCTAGCATTATGTTAGGATCTTTACTGAGAGAATAACAAGTACAACAATCAAGCACAAGAGACAATGAACACAATGTTTTTGATTGGGGAAACCATAAATGGAGAAAACCCCGCAACTTCCTCAAGATAGAATCACCACAAGATGTAAGACCCGAAAATAGTAAGATGCACTCCCAACAGCAGTAGTCTTCTTCTTTTGTCTAGCCCCAGTATTTCCTTCTTCACTAGTGCGCCACACTTGAGTGAGTGAATGATGTGTATGTTAAATAGAGAGTCTCACTCTCTATTTATATTCTTCTCTTCACTTGAAGTGCACTCAATCATGTCGGCCCAACTTAACAATTACTTACTCGAGCCTACACCTTAATGAGTGTATAATAACTCGAGTGCCCCAAAACTGTGGGGACTTAAACAATGACTTGACATGACTTGTTTACATTATTAATCCTCTCGATAGGAACATCGGGGCATGACAATATGACTCAAATACATAATATAAACATTCTGGAATAAACATCGGGTTACAATATATAAGATACATAGAAGAATACATTCCGAAGTTACAAATACATCAACACTCCCTCTTAACTAGGAAGGTATTCTTTTGACATGATTTTTAGCACTGGTCTTCTTCTCTGTATCACTGGATCATCTTCATCTTCAAGTCATCTTTGTCTTCAATTCATCTTCATATTCAAGTCATATTCATCTTCAAATTTGGATCATCTCTCGATCTGGATCATCATAGAACATCATCAGTGGATCTAGATCATCACTCGATCTGGATCATCATCACTGGACTGGATCTGGATCATCACTCGATCTGGATCTGGATCTGGATCATCTCTTGATCTGGGTCATCACTGATGGATCTGGATCATCACTCGATATGGATCTCTCGGAGTCATCATAACTGGATCTGGATCATAGCTCGATCTGGATCATCTCTGGTCATCATCATGTGTGTACTAATCTTGTCATGGAAGTTCTACAGAGCCACCCCTTTTTCATGCTGGTTGTAGGCCTAGACACCAGGTAGGTCTTCTCCCAGCACTTACATCTGACTTGCTCATCAGAAAGGCACGCCCAGCACTCACATCTGATAATGTAGTAAACTACAATCACATCAGAAAGGCCCAGCACTCACATTCACCAGCATGATAGGACATCACATCACTAACATCTGTGAAATGGCTCTGCACTTACATCTGACCTACTCATCAGAAGGGCATCACATCCATCCAGGCTGGAACCACATCCGCCACAATGATGAAAGAACCATGTTCTTTTCACCCATGCTGGAACCACATCCGCCACAATGATGGAAGACTTTCAACCAGGCTGGAACCACATCCTCCATAATGATGAAAGAACTCTGTTCTTTTCACCCAGGCCAGAACCACATCTGCCACACTGAAGAAATATTTTGTGCACTCACATCTAACCTGGTAGGAACTGAATCCTACACCCTTGTCAGAATGGCCCCCAGTCCCTGACTGAGCTACCTGGTAACGGACCAGGTGCCTCCACTCTCTCGGAGAGTGGAAGTTACCCTTACATCTGTCCTACTCGAAAGAATGGCCAACACTCACATCTGACATGGAAGGAACTAAATCCTTTAGCCATGAACAGAATGGTTCAGCCCTTACATCTGACCTGCTCGTTAGAATGGATCTCTCAATCCCTGATTGAGTGTTCCTAATAACTGACCAGGTGCCTCCATTCCCAGAATGGCAGTCAGCACTCATATCTGACATGGAAGGAACCAAATCCTCTCACCATGACAGAATGGCTCAGCCCTTACATCTGACCTACTCGTCAAAATAGATTTGGGACACATCACTTTCCCTTGGAGGGAACCTCAATCTGGATAACACCAAGTCTCTCTCTGAATTACTCGAACTTCAGCCTAGCCAATGGCATCATCAATACATTAGCTATATGTTCCTCCATTGCAAAATACTAGAGCTTCACTGCTCCTCTCTGCACCATATCCCTGATATAGTGATACTTGATCTTGATATGCTTCGACTTGTCATGGAACACTAGATTCTCTGAAAACTTCACGCAACTCTGGTTGTCACAATGTATATAAGTAGCATCCAAATGGAGATCAAATATATCAGACAGTAGCTTCTGCAGCCATACTGCCTCACAACTAGCTGGACAAGCTGCGACATACTCTGCTTCAGTTGTACTTAGTGCCACACAGAATTGCTTCCTGCTAAACCAAGAGATCACACCTGATCCCATACTGAAGCAACACCCTGAAGTACTCTTCCTGTCGATGGCACTTCCTGCCCAATCTGAATCAACATAACCCTCCAGGTTAATCTTCTGATTCACATCATACTTGAGCCCATAATCAATTGTACCCTTCAGGTACCTCAGAATATGCTTGCTGCTGTCAAGTGAACACTTCTCGGATCTGTCAAGTACTGGCTCAAGGTGTTCACAGCAAAGCAAATGTCTGGTCTCGTGTTCGTCAGGTACATCAATGACCCAATCATCTGACGATACATTGTAGCATCAACCGTCTCTGATGAAGCATCACTTAATATCTTCATGTTCGATGCCATAGGTGTGGTCATGCAGTCCATCATCCTGAACCTCTTCAGGATCTCTACTGCATACTTCCCTTATCCAAGGAAGATTCCATCTTCACTCTGCCACACCTCCATACCTAGAACAATAGTGCATCGACACATAACAGGAGCATCAATGGTCTTCTGCCTTCAACCTTGAAGCAAAGGTTGGAATCCACTTTACTCTCAGTAAATCCTAGAGTCATCAGTAATCTTTCCATCCTGTCATACCATGTCGATCCTCAAGATATTCTGTAGTCACTCCCTCTAAAGTGGAGCATCATACTCCCTCTGTCTTCCATACTCTATGCACTGAAACATTCTGTACCAGAGTGACAAGTAGCTTCCTATGCTACTAATATTCTATGCGACCATCTAGTGTAAATACTTGCATCTTCAACCTTGTAGCAAAGGTTAAGATATTCATCAAGCTCATCATGTATGTGTTATCCCATGGGTGTCTTTCGAACTCGTACAAGGCCTTCTTTCATTTGCACACATGATTATGCATGTCATGTGACTTTACTTCTAATAGTTGTAAATGTTTCTTTGTAGTCTATGCCTTCTTTTCGTGAGAAGCCTCATGCTACGAATCTTTCTTTGTATCCCATGATGTTTCCATCTACTGCATGATGGAGCTACAAACTTCTCTTCATGTATTGATACTGCATCCTAGACATCACTCTTCTTGAACTGGTCTTCCCTTTCTTCTTGGTTACTTCTTCATGGCTGGAAGGTTCTGTATCAATGATGTCGCTGTATTCATCATATTATTCTTTGTCTTTGAAATGTCATCACTTGTTCTTCGGAACAAGTCTTCATTCTTGCTTGTAGGTGATTATGTATGTGATCTTTCCTACAAGTCAAATGCATTTGTATGGTTAGAACATTTCATAAGGAATATTCATACTGGCAAATACTTGTGCATAAATATATGATCATGCAACTACTTTAGTCAATACAACATTCATCCATATCTCACTAAAACTTTCTAGATGCCTTCCATCTCTACCAGGACAACATTGAGATTGTGCACTAATCCAATATATCAACAAATAGGTTTCATTCTAGATAAGTAGGAATGGAGAATTTGTATAGCACCATGAGCTACTTACCCATCACATGCATATTAGTAGTATACTGTCGTTAATGCAAACATCCTATCGTGCATGATACATCAACTGAATATAAACAAATGCATAGCACAACAATATCATGAAATGACAATTGAATACTTATCTTTATTTGTTTCGTGGGTATACTCCTTCTTGAGCCTTCAGCTTCATCGTCTTCTTCATTCATGATAGCATCGTTTCTTATCCAAATACTGGGATAGATAAGAAGTTCTTCAAGAGTTGAGTTCATCATATTCCTCATTGCTTGAGGTATCTTCTTTGAGAGCTTGATCTTCATTTGCTTCCATCTTCTCTTCTCTTCTTATGAGTCGAGCTTCTTCTTCTTCCCAGAGTCTACTGATAGTAATCACTTCCTTCTGGAACACATTCCTTGAATGAATGAATTCCACGATCCTAGGAGGCCATTCAAGGTGGCCATCACCACTTCTTCATTATTCACCTTTTCTTTTACCGCTAAAATTTGTTCTTTGATTTAAGAGACTCTTATGACTGCATGGTCTCTGCATTCTGGATCTTCACATTCTTCAACTGGTTTCTTAAGGTCATGTTCTGATTTCTGTTCTTCCCTTCAAATAGATTGAAATTCTGGAAGACCTTCAACAGCTTTGCTTGCAATAGGTAGTGCTCTGTAATGCACATGTGCAAGCCTTCTATTCCAAAGCTCATTTGGCTCTACTATGTCATGGATCAAGGCTTGTTCTGGATGGCCCTTCAATTTGTACAAGCCTCCTTCTTATTCTCCAATCACTACCGCATCATCGATAATCTTTCCTTTTGGCCACGTGATGACTTGACCATCTATGAATGCAACCCACATTCCTTTTTCATTAATGTTGAAATGGAGAGAAGGTTCTTCTTGAGTCCTGGAACAAACAATACTTCTTTCATTGTTAGAGACTTACCAGACTCTAGCTTGTATGAATATTCCCCACTACCTTTTATTGGATATTGGTAGTCATCTCCTAGTTTCACCTTGTGAGGTGATTCATGTTCTGACAGTCTTACAAAGGATTCGTTGAATCCTGTCATATGTTTGGAAGCCCATGTCTATAAGCCAATCATCACTTCCATGAGTAATGTTACCTGTGAGAGCTGATATCAGAACATATTCATCCTCGCTTGAAGAATCTTCACTTTCATATCTAGATCTCTTTCTGGATGCTTCATCCTCCTCTGCAGCATGAGCATGATGTCTTCTTTGGCCTTGACCAAGTTCTTCTTGTGAAAGGCTTCTAACCTCGTCTCCCTCTGAAACTGGAACCTCTATACTCATGTACGTGTCTAATCCATTTTCTTCAGAGAGATCAAATACTTCTATGCTTGCAATTTGTCAACTTCACCAAGATTATCATCAAGCTGATGTGATAGATCACTTTGAAATGAGAACCTCCAATGAAAATAGCAAAGGATTAGATCTTACCGATTTGAGGTGTCCGTCTTGGTTCCGGTGCTGGCTGATCTAGGGTTTGCCACAGAAACCCTAATTTTCAAAACTTAGAATCCTTTAGATCTGATTGGATAGATAGATAGATCTCTTCAAATGGATCTTTCCAATGTACTCCTTTTCTTAAAACAGTGGAGGGAAGCTCCCGGAACAGGAACCCCTAGATTTCCAATTTCTTCTGCAGAAATGTCTGTTACTATTTCTATGATATCTCCAAAATTAATGATCCTCTATGTCTGAACCTTTGAACTAAGGTAACCTCAAATGTAACTGATCCAAAACCACAGGTTTCATCAGAATTTGTTTAACCATTTTGTATTTATGATCCTTTTCCCAAGGTTTCCTGTTACAGGACTATTCAGAACACCGAAGTTGTACGGAATTCCACGTGTCACTAGTTCATCTTATGAGTCTGATATTCAGACCACCAAAATTATACTCCATTCCCTTTATGGAAAATATTCAATAATTCAATTTGGACCTTAGTATCCCAAGATATTGCAATTCTCCTCAGGTGTCATGTTTAGGGATGAATTCTGGAAGAGGCCGGAACCCTAACTTGGAGGGATCATATCTCCCCGAATATAGCGAATCAGAGGCTGATTATTGGACACAGTGTTCTTCATGATTTTATATTTGGTCCCTAAAATTTTCAGCTTCTGAAACTTCACCAAACGCAGAATATATGAATGTACCAAAACGTATCAGTTTTAGTATTTAGGGTTTTTCCTAGCTAAGGGTCAAACTAGGGTTTGACTTTCTCGGAGTTTCACCCAACCAAATTTCTTGATCCAGGTCTCTAAAATTCGGTTTTGATGAGGAGAAAAATCCTATGCTAGTCTCACTCAAAAATTCCTCTTCTGTAGAAATCCCTAATTTCCACATTGAAACTGAAAATGCTTGAAATTGAATTCCGCTTCGACAGAAAGATGCGCCCTAAGGAGGAGAGTTGTTCCACCTTACTTTTGCTGAAAATATGTGGAGGAAGGTCCAAAAACTAGGAATCCCTAATTCCTATAGCTGCACAGTGTATTCTTCTCTAGTTAGCTATGATACCATGTTAGTTTTTCAACATTTAAGCTAGCATTATGTTAGGATCTTTACTGAGAGAATAACAAGTACAGCAATCAAGCACAAGAGACAATGAACACAATGTTTTTGATCAGGGAAACCATAAATGGATAAAACCTTGCAACTTCCTCAAGATAGAATCACCACAAGATGTAAGGCCCGAAAACAATAAGATGCACTCCCAACAGCAGTAGTCTTCTTCTTCTGTCTAGCCCCAGTATTTCTTTCTTCACTAGTGCGCCACACTTGAGTGAGTGAATGATGTGTATGTTAAATAGAGAGTCTCACTCTCTATTTATATTCTTCCGTTCACTTGAATTGCACTCAATCATGTCGGCCCAACTTAACAATTACTTACTCGAGCCTACACCTTAATGAGTGTATAATAACTCGAGTGCCCCGAAACTATGGGGACTTAAACAATGACTTGACATGACTTGTTTACATTATTAATCCTCCCGATCGGAACATCGGGGCATGACAATATGACTCAAATACATAATATAAAAATCCCGGAATAAACATCGGGTTACAATATATAAGATACATAGAAGAATACATTCTGAAGTTACAAATAAATCAACACTACCTATAGCATATCCAATTTCAGGTTGCTTCCTCGACATGTGGGTGTAATCTTTGTTGTTATGATTTTAGCCACAATTTGTGGCATTTAGGTTTGTATCTGGCTAATCATTAGCCCTTTTGAGTTCTTTCCCGATGGTGTTCCAGTTAGTCGGTCTACTAGCCCTTCTTTTATGCTGACTGGGACTGGGTCACCCTGGTTGGATAGAACAATCAGTTTATATATTACTTCGCCAGAGATCTCGACTGGTCTGTCGAAGTAGAATCTATCGTTGTGGTACCGACTGATAATGAACTTCACTGCCGTTTCTTTTGTTCCACCGAAACTTTCCATGAAAAATGTGTTCATGTAGTTCATGATAGAGCTATGGTTTACCTTCTCTATTTCTTGGGTTGGTTTCTTGTCGACATAGGCCCATTCCTTGATCTCGACCCATATTTTCTCCCATGAGGTCTCGTGGACCTTGGCGTTCTTTATGTTTTGTAACCTCCTCATTAGTGAGGTTTCAACAGATTGTAGTTCCTTAGTCTTTGCTGCCAATCTGGTTTTTTTTTGTGCCATTTTGTAGGTTCTTTGTTCGAATTTACTTAGGACTTCTCGATTCTCAGTTTTCTATTTGCTAAATTACTCTCTCTGTTCAAAATACTGTAAATGATCCTTTCTCGGTCCAATATTTATAGGTGAGGCATTTGACATTTCTATTGATGGGTGTATTAATGGCAGAAGTGATGGTCCATCCCGGTCACTAGAGTTTGCGTTAATGGTGATTTGATTTTGGCGCTCGTAGTCATGAAGGCATGATGTGACCTTCGGGGTCATTGGTCGATGTCGATCATGTGAGCGGTCGATGGTGGTATGTCGATGGGTTTGATGTCGGCTGTCGAAGCATTGATTTCCTGTCATCCTGGGTTATGGGTGTTGGTTCTGTTTTGTTATTTTTAGATTTTTATAGTTTTTGTTTGACCGTTATGGTCGTTGTTTTTAGACTTATTTAATTTTTGTACCGCTTTAGTTGGGCACCATTAACAAATTTTTGAAATACTATGCCTTGTAACATCCTTAGTCAGACTGATCCATTGGCATGAATCTCTTCAACAACGTAGGGTCCCATCCATTCTATATGTAGCTTTTTGGGTTTTCCTTTTACTCGAATGTTGTATAGTAGGGCAAGGTCCCTTGCCGATAGGTTTTTGTTTTTGATATTACGATCATTCCATGCATTCTACTATTGTTTTTGGATTTCTTAGTGTTGTAAAGTAATCAGTTGGTGTTCTTATATCTTGCTTAATTGCATTAGTCGGTCCTTCCTTCCCTATTCGACATCAACATGTAAAATTTATGCTATAATAGGTGTTTGTTGTCGAAAATGTAGTGGAACAACTGCTTCTTGTCCATAGACTAGTCATAACGGTGTTTAGTCTGTCGAACGCTTGTATGCTATTCTGTAAGCCCATAGTACTGTAGGTATCTTCTCTCCCCATTCATATTTGTCGGTGTTACAGATTTTTGTTATGCCTTTTGTTAATGTTTTGTTGAATACCTCAATTTCTCGATTCGACTAAGGGTGATAAGCTGTACTCCATCGGTGGTTAATTCGGAACTGATCTATTAGTGATTTAATGGTTTTATTAATAAAGTGTGACCCTTGGTCACTAATTAGGGTTACTGGACATCCAAATCTGGTAATGATATTTTCATAGATAAATTTTGCAGCTATCTCACTGGAACATATATCGACTGGTTCGTATTCTTCCCACTTGGTTACATACTCTACTGTAGTTATTATGTACCTTGCACCTCTTCTTTTTGCTGGAATGGGGAATGGTCCTATGAAGTCGATGGCCCAAATTTCAACTGTCAAACTTGGGTTTATTGATATCAAGGGAATTTCTGTACTAGGAATAGGTCAACCCAGTCATTGACATCTGTCACATTGGTTCACAAAATTTTTACAGTCTTTGTGAAGTGTTAGCCACCATAACCCTAACTGTTGGATTTTCTTGGTAATTGTGTCTCCTTGAAAATGTCCTCCGGCCGGTCCATAATGTGCTTCATACATAATATTATTTCTTTCATGTTCTAGTACACATCTTCTGAGGATGTCATCCATACCCATTTTATATAAGAATCCATTTATGAGGCTATATGGTGTAGCTTTCATGGCTAATATTTCTTTCATCTTTGTGCTCATGCCCTCTGGTGCTTGTCCATCCTATAATAATTGAGATATTTACTCTAATTCTGTTGGGACTGCTTTTATTAGAAATAAATGTGCATCTAATAGGTCATCTTAAACTCCTGTCGGTTCCTCTCCTGTGTCGATTCGTGATAAGTGGTCAGGTCCGACATTTAACTTTCCTGGTCTGAAAATGACTTCGAATTTGAATTCTTGGAATAGAAGTAGCCATCGACAAATTCTCCCATGGTGTAAGGGTTTATTTACAAGGTATTTTAGTGGTTGGTGTTCGGTATAAAAGATAAACAGATTGGATAGTAGGTGATGTCGATACTTCTGTAGTGCAAAAACCATTCCTAATGCTTCTCTCTCTGTTGTCGAGTAGTTTCTTTCTGCTTTATTTAATTTTCTGCTACTATAAACTATAGGGTAGTCCATTCCATCGTCCCCATTTCTCCTATTACTAGGCCTGATGTGTTGATGTGTACATGAAATTTGGTCTACCAATTTGGAAATCTTAGAATGGGTGCTTCGACTAGCTTCCTTTTTAGTGTTTCAAATGAGATGTTGCATTCCTCTGTCCAATCGAACTACTGATCTTCTCTTAACAGTTCTTCCAACGGATAGGTCATATCTGAATAGTATCTTATGAATTTCCTGTAATATCCTGTATGACCAATTAGTACCCTGATTTGTTTTGAATTCACCGGTGGTTTTAAGTTAAGGATAATTTTTATTTTTGCAAATTTGACTTTGATGCCTTCTTTGCAAACAATGTGTCCTAATAGTATCCCTATAGGGGTCAGAAATATGCACTTATTGATGTTTAGAGATAGCTAGATTTGTCGGCATCGTTCCAACATGATCCTTAGCCATTTACAGTGATCTTTCAACATAGAGTATATTGTCCAATCATCAAAATATACTGCCATTTTTTTGTAAATATATTCTTCGAATATTTTGACCACAATTCTCGAAAATACTGCAGGTGCATTTTTTAGTCCAAAAGGCATAACCCTGTAAGCAAATGAGCCAAATTCACATCCCAATGTTGTCTTTTTCTGATCTTCTTTGGCTATTGGTACCTGTTTATAACTAAGAATCCATCCGTAAACGAGTAGCATTCATGTCCTGCGACCTCATTTAATATTTCATCTGCATAAGTTGTTGGAAATGGGTCTGTTAATGTAACTTTATTTAGGTCTATGAAGTCGACAAAGATCCTTAGCTTAGTTGGATCGTGTTTCTTTGGTTGAACAACCATTGGACTTTCCCATTCTAATTGGTCAATAGTGTAGATAATTCCTACTGCAAGCATATTATCAATCTCTTTCTTGACTATCTCTTTGTACTTATGAGATAATTTATATGGTATTTTCTTTACAGGTCGAAAATGAGGTTTAATGTCAATATTCATTTCACCCATTTCATGGACTAGACCTTTGAGATATTTGTACTCTCTAGCGAATACATCATGGAATTCTTTTAGTAAGTATATTATTTCTGTTGTTTGTTCTTCACTCCAGTAGTCTCCAATTTTTTCCAGTTTTGGTCGATCATCACTTGAGATGTCAAATTCTTTAGTTTTTACTTTAGCATCTAACCATTCTGGTTCTTTGGCTTCATTGATTGGTTGGATCCCTTCTTTAAACTATGAAAATGTGGCAAGAAAGTCTGCTACAGTCATTCAGTTAGTGTCTTCGACTGTCTCAACTTTGAGCACTATGCAAATTGGTTTTGTTGTTTCTGAATGGTATGATTTGCATTGAAAGCTTTTCCCTTCCGGATTTTCATTTTCCATTTGTAGCCTTGTCAATTGTGGTGTTGTCTTGGTTTTTATGTTATTGCAATTTATTGTCGATTGGTCATGTTGTAGGGTTTTGTTCCTGGTCGGTTCTATGAATGCCTTGATTTGTTTTGCAGTTTTTACTAACTTTTCATCTTGTGGTATAATGCTAAAATATTTGATAAAATTTTCTCTTAGTTCATGCCATAAGAATGTTTCTTCCCGAGCTTCTTCCATTTTGTACCATTTGTTTGGTAAGTCGGATAGAGTCGATGGAAACAGGTGTGGCCATGTACGTTCATGCTTATACCCAAGTCTTTTCCATTCTTTTTCACATGTTCTTATGTGGTCTTCTGGATCCTGCCCTTGGATGAACATAGGTATTTGGGCTTGATTGGTTAACTTGTTTCCTCTGAATCTTTCTATAAAGTAGGTAGAAGTTGTTGTCCATGTCTACAATCTTGATTGATGGGTATCCCACCATCTAGCAGCTTGTCATGTGAAGGTTTCCACTAAGCTTTGTAGTCGGCCATGTTCACCAATGTTTCTGGATACTTGTTCTATATGCATCATTGGTGATTCTCTTTATTTGTATCTTGGGATTTGTGTGATATTTACATTTTCTGGTTTTAAGGTAGGATATTCCCTGGTTTTTTTTTCAATTATTTTTGGGATGATGGACACTAAGAAGCACTGTTGGACTGGTTTCTTCTGCACTTTTTGAATGGTCCAGAAACCTATTGATTGTGTTTCATAGTTCTCGACTTCCCAATCATATAATTCTGTGTCTGAATTGTATCCTACTGAATCTTGATTTCCTAAGTGAAGTTCTCCATAGACATTGGGTTCTGTGTAGTCTTCATTGTTTTGTATTTGATACAATTGTTGGATGTCGACTTCTTCATCAATAGGTTCTATCCAAGGTTCTCCTTGGGATGGATGGATAGGTACTATGACTTTTTGTCCATTCCCTTTTAGTTTTATCATTTCCTTGTCTAAGGATATCGATTCTTTCATTTTTTTTCCCCAAGGTCGACCTACTAATGCTGGGAAGGAACTGGATCCTTCCTTAGGGTCAATAATTTCAAAGTCAACTTTGGTCGATATTATTTTTATGGTCGTGTCGACATTTCTCCAAACTATGATAGGTTCAATCAGACCTTGGTTGGCTAATTTCAAGTATATTCCTGACTCGTATAGTGAAGGTCTACCCAATTGTTCCTAAGTGTCGTGAGTCATAATGTTTACTTGTGACCCAAAGTCAAGCACAACTTGTTGGATATGGTATCCTTCAATTTCTAGGTCGACAAGTGGGTTGGCATCACTTTTGTCCTTCTAGTTTATACTGTCGATATTTTTTGTTTGTTTTTATTTATTATTGTTGTGTTTTATTTTATACAATAAGTCAATGAATTGAGACACCATTTTATTATTTTGTACTAAACGTATTATTTCTCTAACTGTGCTTTGTCGATTATCATCAGCTTCTTCTTGTCGAGCAAATTCTTTAAATATATTCGTTGCATCTTTATACAGTTGTTTTTGTTTAGGTGGGTTAGGATAATCATTCTTTTATTTTATTTTACTTATTCGTGGATTATCACTCCCAATTTTTGTTCCTTGTTGGGTTACTATATGCAAATTATTTATATTGATTATATCATGTTTTTGAACACACGATAAGACATTAACATTTTTATTTTTATTTATTTTATCAAGCATAGTAGGGAAATCCTCTAATGAGTGATCCCCTACTCCACAGCTAGTACATAATTTTAAATCAATCCTGTCCTTGTATGGACAGTCTGCATATCGGTGACCTTGTTTGTAGAAAGTGAAACATTGGATGGGCTGACATGGTCGGTTGTCGCAATTCCCAGAGAATCGACCTCGACCTCCATATCCTCCATGTCGGTTGTGGAACCGGCACTCATATCGATGACCTTCATACCTTTTATTATTCTGTTCGTTTTGAGCATTGTTTCGCTGATCATTGTTCTGCACGACTACATTTTTCTGGTAGACTGCCTGGTAGTTTTGTTGATTTTTTAAGTTTAGGTAACAGTCGGCCATGGCATGACTTTTCACTTCACAGAAAGCACACCAAGATGCTTTACCATTTTTCATATTATACGAGCAATATTTTGTTGTGTGTTCTCCATGTTCTTGGCATATGTCACAAAAACAATTTGTGTGCACAAATTGAACATCCTGTCGGCTGATGTCTTGTCGACAATTATCTTTTGAATGTCCAACCATTTAGCATTTCGTGCACCAAACCTCCCGACTCTTAAGGTTTATCTCTTTTAATGATTTCTGCATAATTTCGAGTTGTTCTTCTAGTATATTATCCATGGGATATGTTGGGAAGTATTCGTCCAACTCCACTTGTAGGGATTTAGTAAGTGAATATTCATATGTTTTGAACGTCTCCAGGATTATGTACCATTGAATTTTCTGTGATAGACTTGCAAGGAACCACTGAATTAATAGTTTCTCATCATTTACATAATCCAATTGGATGAGGAGGTCTTTCCAGCGTTTGTCATAGTCGCGGACAGATTCTGCTGGCTTTTGTGATGTTGTTTTCAATTTTTTAGCTGCTAGATGTTTTACATCTGGAGTTTTAAAGAATGACAAGTGTTACAGAGAGAAATTCCTATGGCTTGGGGTACCACAACAGACAACTTGACTCTAGAAATCAATCATTTCCTATATGCAAGAGAAACCAAATATCTAACACTAAAGGATATCAACTCGTACCTTATCTGGACGGTTGATGTAGATCCCCGTTGAGCTTTCCAACTCCAGCTTGAATTGATAAATTGCTTCCTCAACATTCAATAAACAAGACAAGCATGCTATATATAATCGTGTTAGACCTATTCTAGCATATATAATTAATAACATATAAGCATTTGAAATCATCCTTGGATCAAATATTCATTCAAACACACATTATTGGATAGGAAAAGATATTTCTATTAATATAAAACATAGATTACAATAAATACAACCTCTGTTGGCACATCTATCAATCAGAGAAATTGACTCCCCCACTTGGGCCTCCACCACTTCAATCCTCCATCTCTCGATAGCAAGCTCACAAGCAAAGGGAAAGCTTGGGAAGAACACAAAAGTGATCCAAGGGACAAAGGGATGCAGACTCAAGTATAAGCTCCGGCAACAATGGACTATAGTTCTCTTGCTCTCAATTCATCATGCCTTCAATGTATCCAAAGGGTTCCTTATATATCTCTTCAATGGGGTAATGAAGGGTTGAATTCGAGCGATCTCAAGGAATATGGAAGGCTAGGAGACAAGTGAGTCAGATCCACATCAAGGAAAACTCCAAAAGAATTTGGCCTTTTTCACACATCTTGATGTACGTGGTTTTAGGGGTCAAACCCGTGTATATATGCGATAAAGGGTTTAAAAGTCGTGTATGGCAATTTTTACATGTTTTTAGGGATGATCTCGGAAACATTAAAAGTACAAAAATGGTCCATGGAGTCTAAGGAGCCTGCAGAGGGATAGGGAAGGCCATAAAAGTGTGATTCACCATATGTGGTAAAATCATTTATAAAAGATGCCCCCTAATGTGTGAGGTTAGAGGGATCATACGGTGATTGAAATACATTATAAGTCCATCCCAGAAGTGAAGTGATGAAAAACCCAGTGGAAGAACCATCCATCCAATCAATGCTATACAATGATAAAACTCTGCACATAACTGCAAATAGATATAGCAGTCCTAGATACATAAGATTACAATGGCCATGAATAGGCATGATACAATATAACATATGTGGTCATTGCCACGTACAATATAAATAGATCAGAATCTCCATGATGAAGATATACAAAGGATCATGATCTCCATGAAGACTAAAGATATATAATGGATCAAGATCTTCATAATGGATGGAAATGTCTAACATATACTAGAATCAAGTCACGAGAGCTGAAATCTCATGAACACTGGCACGATCAAGGAGGTAGCATATAAGAGATGCCACCAATATGGAAGGTCTTCTACACTAACCGCTACAAGTACATGTCCTACTATGTGAATAGAGGTGTCAAGGTCGAACATAGTAGTCCATAAGTCTGATTACCGATCATTGATGTATACCGTTAACAGATGTGAGATCACCCACTGATAATGAAAATGGGAATCAAGGTACTAGAGTGCAAACTAACAAGTGTGAATAAATGTGTTGAGGTCGAACACTTGAGAGAATCTATTGATCAGGGGACCTTAACGTATTCCCAAAAACTGTCGATGGCGAGAGAACCTGCCACTGATGACTGCAAGTCTCAAGGTGTTATAGCGGATTTCACCACACTAGGTGAATCACACATTGTATGGCCTTCCCCTATCCCGCTACAGACTCATTATCCCCTATGGACCACTTATTGTCTTTTGATGTATCATTGACCATCCCTAAAAACATTATAAAAATGATATACGCGTCCTTTTCCCCGATAACCGCGTACATACGCGGATATTCCCTCTATAGTCGCGTACATTGGGATGTGTGCATAATCCAAAACTGTTGGACCGTTCCTTGTCTTGAGTCCGACTCATATGACTCTTGGCCTTCCATATGCCTTGAGATCGCATGGATTCAACCTTTCAGTATCACTTTGGAAAGCTATATAAGGAACCATTGAGACATTGAAAGCATAAGAGAGAATTGAGAGTACCGAAACTATAGTCCATTGTTGCCAGAACTATACTTGAGTCTGCATCCCTTTGTCCCTTTGGAGCACTGTTGTGTTCTTCCCAAGCTTGCCTTTGTTAGTGAGCTTGCTATCGAAGTGATGGAGGATTGAGGTGGTGGAGGCCCAAGTGGGGGATTCAGTTTCTCCGGTTCGCAGACGTGCCGTCAGAGGTTGTCACTTGTAATCTCTGATTCATATTAATAGAAATATCTTTTCCTGTCCAGTAATGTGCATTTGAATGAATGTTACATCCATTAGAATATGTCAAATGCTTATACATTATTGATTATATATGCTAGAATAGATCTAACACCATGAAATATAGTATGCTTGTATTGTTTACTTGTTGTTGAGGACGTGCTATAACAATTCAAGCTGAATATTGGAAATCTCAATGGGGATCTACTTCAACCGTCCGGAATAAGGTATGAGGTTCGATCCTTTAGTGTTAGATGTTTTTATTTCTATTGCATATTGGGAAAGATTGATTTCTGGAGTCTAGCTGTCTATTGTGGTACCCCAAGCCATAGGAATTTCTCTCCGTGACAGAAGGTGCACGAACCAGTAACTGTACCGGGAATGGCCGACATGAAAAGTCAAGATAACTGAGGAATGGCCGACTCAGGTTTCAACTTCCTTTGAACAAGAGCATAACGGCGTATGGTGACTGAATGAAGGCAGCACAGACTCGATATACAAATTGGGACATCTCTATGACACAGGAGGCATCAATAGAGGCTCCATAGGGACTGGAAGCTTAACCAGTCGGTGGAGATAAAACTCAGATAATGAGTACAGCTCCTAAAGTCAAACTATAACCCAACCAATGGATGTGATATACAGTGCTCTGTCCGAAGGCGACATGACTCGACAGCTGCCAAAGACAATATCTTTTCTTGTCCGTCTTTTTGGTTTTTTTATTTTTTTGGTCTTTTTCAGTTATTTGAAAAGCTTGAAAAAAGAATAAAATAGCTTTATAGTTACAAACTAGGAGGAGACGAGTGTCATAAAGGTAGACAAACTAGTTCCAAGCAGTGGAACATACCTATGCTCAATGCAAGGATACATGTGTAGGATATCGACACTCGGGGGAAAATCCCCTCCCGGTAAAAAAGGGAATCAAGCTGCGAAAGATATAAATAAAGGCTCTGCATGGCTAGACATGAGACAAGCTCAGGCTATATGGCTGAAACGCAATGTCAGGGGAGCCGGCATAAAGCTCAATAAGACAGGAAAAGCTCATGATAATGCATTCACAACTCGATATAAGGGGAGTCTGGGGGGATACAAGCCAGCATAAGATCAAGAGGAGTATGAGGCTCTTGCTAAATGTCATGGCAATACTATACAACGGACTCCTGGACCTAAGAGAGGACTCACAGCATGGGCACCAAATGCAAAGGGGAGCTAACTAGGACACCCATGTATAGGAAAGCTCTACCATTCACATAGTACCACTTCTAACAGTAGAATGAAGGTTCCATGATACCATGGAATGGGTTCGTACCTAAGGTTAAGATGGAACGGTCATAAGGCAATGCATAAGTGCAAGCGAATGTGATATCCTAACCTATATGCCAGTTCAGACATAATACCTGTGATAGGCACGAACGGGTCGAAACCTCGGAGAGAGGGTACAAAAATTGGATCCTACGTGACAACCATATTAGTCCAAAACATCCCAAAATAGTCAATAAAGAATCCAAACTATATGATATAGGGAGGAATGATCATGACAAAAGCACCCAAATGAAACAATGTGGTGAATGATGAGACATAAAAAGGGAACTAAGGTGTAGACCCAACGTTCACGCATACACTACCACCCTAGTGAGGGTGACCATTGGTGTAAAGACCGAGCGAAGGGAAAAAATCCTCCACAAATGGAGTAGAGGATGGAAGATGACCATTCCCAAATCTATGAGCACGGTAAGGGGCTGTGATGCCCCCAAGTCTAACACCAGTGTCCATACTAGGACCAAGATGGGTGATAGGATACCAGGCATGCCAAAAATAAAAGGACCCAAACTCAAGAGAGCATAAATATACTCAAGTAACCACGATCCCAAAGGCCAACTAGCGCACAAAGAGCACACTCCTAAGAAAATCTACAGCCAAAATACAAGCAAACCAAGGGGAGGATATGTGAGCTCCTGAATGCAACAGGTATGTCTCGCCTAGGAGAGGCTCGAAACTCCAATCACTACAAGCGGAGGTTCGAAACCAATTATTGTGGCCCTCAGCTTCAACGCGTATAGCGACTATGTTGTCCGACCCCAACCTGGCCGGGACACATGCAGAATAACCTCTACACGTACCCCCTCGATATCCTAGGTAAGGTCACTAAGGTCACCTCTATATAATCAACGCTCAGGTGGACAGTCGCAGGCGGGATTGACCGTATGGGCAGGGTAGCAAAGCCTGAAACTCCCGAAAGAGCCCCCAGATACGAATACAATCCTAGCTATATCGCCGGTGCTACAGAGTTACCAACCAAGGGTTATCCTGATCAACAACCGCTCACACTGCCTAGTGCTTGACTCCCTTTTGAGAGGAGCTTTTTGAGAACATTGGTTATATAAAGGATTTCACACACTCCCTGGATAGACACCTAGTTGTTGTAGTTTAGTGATCTTGGAGAATTAACTTTCAATGAACTATTCCAAGATCCTAAAACCTAAGCTTGTTGGTGCACCCTAGAAAAGAAAAGAGTGTAATTCATTTTAATTAGCGTTGATTTTAGTTGGCTGTAATTACTCAAAGGGAAATGGCTGTGCAACTAATGACATTATGACTCAGTAGTGAAATAAATATGCACACCATAACAAACAATGCTAAGTGCAATCTTTGTCAAATGAAAAATAGGGTATGCCACTACATGAGATGCATAAATATATATTTCTTTTCTGAATGCCAATGCAATCCTTCCTATATGAAAGCCTAAACACAACTCTCATACAAGAAATCCAATGCAAGTACCTCCACAAATCCATATCTAAGATGCAACTAAGAGTGCAACTACTTTGTATTTTTCAATATAAAAGAATGAAAAATGTAATAAAAGTCATCTAAAAATCTCAGTCTCTGCAGCAAGTATAAAAGACAAGCCCAGCAAAACACCAAGACAAAAAGAGTAATGCACTAATGGCAAAACAAAAAGGAAGAATGACTAAAACTACTTTCAAAGAAAAATCAATGAAAAAGTGGTCTCTGGTCACAAAAGAAGCATCCAACAGACAACATCAGACCCAAGGAAGACCCAACCAAACTCACAACCCACCCAGCAACTTCCCCCAACATCAAACTCACCAAAAGGGAGGATGTACGCGATTGTATAAAGAACATCCGCGTATGTACGCGACTTTTGGCCAAAAACCCGCATGGGAAGGCCCATATACACGACTTTTGGCCAAAAACCTGCGTGGAAAAAAGGATTTTAGTGTAAAATCTACATGTATACGTGACTTTTGGCCAAAAATCCGCGTATGTACGTGACTTTTGGCCAAAAACCTGCGTGGACAGAGAAGGCAGTGGTAAAAAGCAGGCCAAGGGTCAAACAAATAAAGGGGAGTGTCAATGGATGAACATACTATAGAATGCAACACAAAAACAAGGAGAAATAGAGAGCAAGTCAATAATATCAAGCCCATTGTGCCTGTAACCCCAAAATAAAAACAAGGGACATCCCCAGCAAAGTCGCCAATTCTGTTACGGAGAGAAATTCCTATGGCTTGGGGTACCACAACAGATAGCTAGACTCCAGAAATCAATCTTTCCCAATAT
>LPNX010298033.1:249894-261701 GCA_001517045.1 Pseudotsuga menziesii
CTTGGACTCAAGACAAGGAATGGTCCAACAGTTTTGGATTATGCACACATCCCGATGTACGTGACTATAGAGGGAATATCCACGTATGTACGCGGTTATCGAGGAAAAGGACGCGTATATCATTTTTATAATGTTTTTAGGGATGTTCAATGATACATCAAAAGACAATAAGTGGTCCATAGGGGATAATGAGTCTGTAGCGGGATAGGGGAAGGCCATACAATGTGTGATTCACCTAGTGTGGTGAAATCCGCTATAACACAAGGCACTCAAAAATGAATCTAGATTCCTATCCCAGAATAAATGATCTAAAGTCAATGGGATGCAATCCACTTGAAGGAGGGCATTAAGGCATCCCCCATCATCCAACATGAGGTACTCAGTAAATCTGTATAATGAGGAAGGACTTGATCATAAGGTGCATGAACTAGTAACTGAACTAGGAATGGCTGACATGCAAAGTCAAGATAACTGAGGAATGGCTGACTCAGGTTTCAAATTCCTTTGAATAAGAGCATAAAGGTGAATGGAGACTGAATGTAGGTAGCATAAACTCGATATACAAAACTAGGACATCTTTGTGACACAGGAGGCATCAAAAAAGGCTCCATAGGGACTAGAATCTTAACCAGTCGGTGGAGATAAAATCAGATAAACGAGTACAACTCCTAAAGTCAAACTATTAACCCAACCAATGGATGTGATATATTGTGCTCTGTTCAAAGGTGACACAACTCGAATGCTGCCGAAGATAACATCTTTTCTTGTTCGTATTTTTGGTTTTTTAATTTTTTTAGACCTTTTCAAATTTTTGAAAAGCGTGAAAAAGAATAAAATTGCTTTAAAGTTACAGAATAAGACTAGATGAGTGTCAAATGGGAAAACAAACTATTTCCAAGAAGTGGAACTTACCTATGCTCAATGCAAGGACACATGTAGGATAGCGACACTCAGGGGAAAGTCCCCTCCCAGTAAAAATAGGGAATCAAGCTGCAAAGGATATATAAAATGGATCTGCGTGGCTAGACATGAGACAAGCTCGGGCTATATGGCTGATACTCAAAGTCAGGGAAGCCAGCATAAGGCTCAATAAGCTAGGCAAATCTCATGATAATGCAATTACAACTTGACATAAGGGATTCCACGGGAAATAGGCTAGCAAAATATCAAGAGGAGTATGAGGCTCTTGTGAAATGTCATGGAAATACTATACAATAGAATCCCACACCCTAAAGGACAAATTGTCAGCATGGGTACCAAATGCAAATAAGGAGCTAACTAGGGTACCCATGTAAGGTCAAGCTCTACCATTCAAACCATGCCACTTCTAAAACAGCAAGACGGTTCCGTGACAAGATAGAATGGGTTCATACCTACAGTTATAATGAAACAGTCATAAAGTCATGCAAAATGCAAACAGAGGTGAAACCTAACCTATATTCTAGTTTAAAAATGATACCTAAAATAGGCATGAACATGTCAAAACAATGGTTGAAACGGCACTCAAAACGGTCTCCTACATCATATATTAGTAAAAAATGGTCCAAAAGGTTCAGAAACAGTCCAAAACTAGAAAAAAGGGGGTAAAAATTTTCAAAAATTTGAAATATTTCTATAAATAGTGAAAAATTCAAAACAGTATATAACATTTGAAATTTTTACCCAATTGAGCTCAGAACTTCAAACACGAATTCCGAGAGATCCAGCCGGCGAAATCCGACACTATTTTTTCCAGGGATATTCCCATGCCCTACTCTTTCATTTACATGTAAAATTTTCAATTTCCCATTGTCTAATTTGATTTCTAGGCCATCCTAAAGTATGCCTCATGGGCCACACAGAAATCGAGGATTTTTCCACGTATAGGGCTGGATATATGCAGAAAAATACCACAAAGTCATGTACATACATGGTTGTTTAGCAAATAGTCGCATATGCGGCTGCGTTCAAGCTTTTCTAAGACATATAATGACCCAAACTTGAATTAAATGTGTAGGATGGTTCTAGAATGGAGGGAACATGAGCACGAGGATGTAGAATAAGCAGTATGGGGTGATCTAATGGCACAATCGGCTCTTCGTGCATGTGGGCTCTACAAGTTTTGGTGTCTTGGTGGCTTAAGGGCCAAACCAAGACTGCTGCAGATGCTAGTAGACTACTGGGATCCTGATTCAGATTCATTCCATATCGACAGGATGTCCCTCACCATAGAAGTGGAGAACATATACTTCATTACTGGATTGTTCCCACAGGGGGAATTGGTGAACCTACGTTCTCACGGGCCTGGAGGTGGCCTCACCATATATTAGTACATAGCAGTGTATTGTTATTGGGACACGGAGAAGGTCGAGAGTCATATCCCAACTAACTCCATATAGGTGCTAGGACTAAAGGCCATACTACTGACACTGGGTAGGATAGCAGGGCTAGCCTCACTCCACCAGGCCTTGCATCCCCTGATGTTCTATGCAGTGGAGTGCATGAGACCCACGGTTTACCATTGGAGCACTACGCTATTGGGAAACATGAAGCACCAGCTCAGCAAGTGCAAGATGGGTAGGGTATGAAACTTTGGTTTCAACAGTATACTGAGCACATTTTTCTTTGAGCATGTTCTGGGATTGAGCCCTAGAGTTGACGTTCCTCTTCACAGGGTTCGATATCTGGCCCAATGACGCTGGGCAGATGCGATGCGCAGACTGGGTGGAGGTAGGGTGTCCAACCCCTATCCAACTGATTTCTTTCCATGGTGGCAGCGATAGATAGTTGCCATCGATGATTACCCCTATGCGAGGATATATTTTTGGGGAGACCCTGACATGCCACTACCACCAGGATCAACATACAACAATATTGGTAAAGAATCCCAACCCTCTTTTTAATATTTTTTAAATTTTTTTGTGTTTTTTGATATATGGAATCAAAAAGACATGTTTTTGCGTGACAACACATAGTGACATCCTATCATATACATGTAGATGTAGGACCACGGTGGCCTGAAGGCTTCCCTCATCATAGACTAAGGGGAAGAGGAGACAACATTGCGGGTGTGGATGTGGAGTGGACGCTCCAAAGCATTCATACCAACTTCATGGGGCTGACACACAGGGTACCCATGGCGTTGGTTGAGGACCTACCTGAGGCCATGCAACATCAGGTGGTGGGTCTACCATGAGCATGGGTGTAGTTGTTTTGATGGCTAGCTAGAGACATGGTGACATTCCACGATCAAAACCCCCCTCCTCCTCCCCAGGCTTAGATACCTAGGAGTGATACATTTTGTACTACCATGTGTTTATATTTGGGTGGCTCAGAAGCCCCATTTTTGTATTATGACACTATGTATTATCACATTTTGGATGTTTAATGAAGAACTTTTATGATGATCGGTTTATTTATTTACATGTGTAAAAATGTATGTTTTTGATGAGCTTATTGTCTATGAAAAAAATGCCAATCTAACACATAGTTAGCATATGAGTCAGCAACTTGATTATAAAGTCTTGGAACATGTATGTATGTTATATTGTCAAATTGTCATTCTAACAATCTCACACGTAAGAATATCCATAATAATGTTGGATCTCTAACATGATATATGCCATTAAGCTGTGACACAACTAACTCCAAATCAAGATGTACCTCAAGAGATAGAACACCATGTGAAATGACATCCCATAGAAGCTCTATAATGGCACTATATTCTGCAACATTGTTCCAAGAGGGCCGTAAACATACACCTCCTGAAGATAATACCTGACCCGTAGGAGTATAAATCATGCAAGCAGCAGAGGCTGAGTATTGAGTGTGACGGCTTGCACCATCTACCATAAGAAACATAAGCTAATCAACAAACCTGATCACCATAAGAAAAACCTAGATATGCAAAATGTTGTACAATAATATACAATAGTCATCCCTGGCTGAAAATCACGCATAGTACTTTTTAAGATAGAGCCCATTTCTATGCTCCGCCAAGGCTGTCCCATCGTAATCTACTAGCTCATAAGCGCCCTTCTCTAACACACATTTAACCACGTAAGGACCATGCCACATAGGGTTGAACTTTCCTGCCCCCAAGGGTTCTTTAGCTTCATCCCACAAGAGGGCCAAATCTCCTTCACTAAACTTCCTTAGACTGTTAGATTTATCATACTGTACCTTAACGCGATGCTTATTCACTTCTAGAGCCACTAAATCATCTCGACGCTGCTCATCAAGCTGCTCTAAGTGGACCAAATGCTCCTCCAATGGGGAAGTGTCTGGTAAGAGTTCTATGGTTAGCTTCAAAGAAGGGATTTTGTACTCAACTGGCAATACAAACTCCACTCCATGTACAAGCTGATATGGAGAAAAACCAGTGGCAATCTTAACCCCGGTCCTATAAGCCCACAAAGTAGGATATAACATGATATGCCAATTTATCTTGCTTTGTGCGACGTTTTGTTGGAGAATAGACTTGAGTGATTTGTTCACTGCTTCAACCTGTCCATTTGCTTGAGGGTAATAAGAAGAAGAATGCTCCTGCTTATACCCTAACTTTGAGTCCAAATATTCCATCATCCAATTTTGAAAGTGCCTACCATGGTCAGTGACAAGCTCTTTCAGAATATCGAACCAAGTAATAATCTGGTTGAATACGAAGTGTGCGGATGTCTCACTGTCAGATTTAACTATAGGCATAGCCTCGGCCCATTTTGTGAAGTAGTCAACAGCCATGATAATATGACGATGCCCCCCCACTGAAGCTGGGTTGCAATCCAAGAAATCAAGCCCCCACTTAGTGAAGGGACTGACGGTGATAATTAGATGTAACAGGGCATGACATGAGCGCATATTACGTGTGAACACCTGGCAAGGGTGGCACTTCTTGACCGCATTGACACAATTTTTAAAGATCGACGGCTAGAAATAGCCTACTCTCAAGATTTTTTGGGCTGTAGAAAGCCCAAATAAATGACCACCACACGCCCCTTTGTGGCAATCATTAAGTACAAGCTCAGCCTCCTCATGATTTAAACAACGACGTAAAATGGAATCTACCCCACGGTGGTATAATGTGTTATCCACTATGAGGTAATTCTTGGATACGTGATGTAATCGTCGTCGTTCATCCCATGAAAGGTGGGTAGGGACCTTCAATGTTTGTAAATGTATGATAATATCCCCATACCATGGATCCAAAGTTGAGATCAAGAAGATGTGCTCATCGACAAATGTATCTTCGCAAGCCTCCTCCTCCTCCTCGCTGGGAAAATCATATATAAGCTCCACAAAAGTCAACGATTTCTTCAATTTTGTCGAAACAAACTTGAGATCGAATTCTTGTAAGATGAAAATCCACTTATTATATTTTCCCTTGATCATCCTTCTAGTGAGGACGAACTGAAATGGATTGACATGGGCTACCACCAAGGTTTGGTGAAGGAGAATATAGTGTCTCAATATTTGAACCGCGTGAATGGTAGCGAAGGCAAGTTCCTCCACATGGGAATAACGGATCTCCGCATCTATAAGGTTCCAGCTCATATAATATATGACATGCTCTTGGAGCTCCTCGTCCTATTGAAAAAAAACCATACCAATCGTCTCCATGGATGCGGCCACATAAAGAAGAAAATCACGGCTATAGTCGAGTGGAATAATCACCGGGGCCGATGCTAAGGCTCGCTTAGGTGCATCAAAGGACTCCTAGGCTCGCTCATACAATCAAAAGGTAGTGTCCTTCTTCAAAAGACGCATAAAGCCTCTAGTCAAATTGGAAAAGTTCACGATGAATCTCTGTAAGAAGTTTGCCATGCCTTGCAAACATTGAAGATGTCTAATGTTTCTCGAGGGAGACAATTGAAGTATTTCCTCAACCTTTAAAGGGTTGACTCTTATACCCTCCTGGGAGACAATGAACCCTAATAAGTGACCAGACTTCACACAAAAAATGCACTTGTGAGGATTTAACCTGACCAAGTAATGGTGGCACGTTTCAAACACTAATCTCAAATGGTAGGAATGATACATTCTCATATGAGAATGACCAGCAAGGTCATCCAAAAAGACTTCAATAATCGATTTGAGATCATGGAAGATCAAGGTCATAGCCTGCTGAAAAGTGGCTCTGGAATTTTTAAGGCCGAAAGGCATCTTCTGATATGCAAAGGTACCCCAAGGACAAATAAAGGCAGTCTTATGTTGATCCTCGGGTTTGATTTATACCTAATTGTATCAGGAAAAGCCGTCCATAAAGGAAAATACCTTGCTTCCTGCACACTCATCCAAAATTTGATCGATAAATGGTGTGGGAAAATTATCCTTAGGACAGGCACGATTCAAGTCATAGAAATTAGTGCATATGCGGATCATTCCTTGCTTTTTATCAACCAAAATGGGATTTGAAACCCACTCCATCAAGGGAACGGGATAGATAAAACCGACATTCAATAGCTTTTCTATCTTAGCCTTAATCGTGGGTGCTTTCCTAGGATTCACCACACGCAAGTGTTGTCGAACATGTTTAGCATTGGGATAAGTTTTAATCTCATGTTCAACAATGCGAGGATCGATACTTGGAATTTCCTCATATGACCAAGCAAATACATCATGAAATTATTTGAATAGCTTGGTATACTCTTGAATCTCAACATGGGAACATTCTTCCCCAATATAGACGTTCTCAATCTTTCCAGGATCGCGAGAGATATTGATAGGAATGGTAGGAGATATATTTTCCATGTTTCCATCAGCCATCGGACTAGGAGAGCTTAATGGAACCACAAGACTACCAATTCTCTCACTAAGAACCTCCCTAAAGTCCTCACACTCCAAACAGTCAGGCTCGGGAAGAAAATAAGATCTATGATGCAACTCTTCCCAAGGTGGCTCAACCCCAAACATGGCCTCAATAATAGCTTCATCTAAAGGAAAAACATTATCAAGGCAGTCATGTGCATGAGAAGACTGAACTTCCCATGTAGGAAGCACATATGGGTCCTCCTCCTCTGTCCATGAAGAGGAGGGACTAGGCCCTACAACACATTCAAGATTAGCTTGATATGCTATCATAGTTGCAGGAAGCGACACGTTTGTTTCGATGGGCTCACATGAAGGACTCGGTGTAGGAAGAATCCAAGGATCTTCCATATGGGTTGTGTGAAAAGACACCAATATCACTGACTACAAAGCCTCACCGGAGCTAGAATTGATCATAAGAATAGGTGTAGGACAACTAAAGCTTCCCATAAGGGATGGATACATGACAACACCCACACTCCCAGTTGCTGGCTGAGAGTGCGCGACAATCGGGATAGAAGCTCCTGAAGATGCGGTAACAGGAGGATTCTTTAATGACATTTGATCAATCGTAACTATCTTCCCATTAAACAGAAATCATACAACTCGAAATAGAGAAGAAGATATGGCTTGCATACTATACATCCAATTCCTACCCAGCAAAAAATTGTAGTCAAGGGGCACATCAACCACCTCGACCTCTATCGCAATGGTCTTCCCTCCCAAACAGACCTTAAGAGAAGGAAGAATACTGTGCAGTTGAAACGATCTACCATCAAAAGCAGTCAACATGGTAGTGGATTTAGACAACTCAGGGGAACCCAAACCCTTCCAACATGCCAAAGACATCACGGAAGTAGCAGTGCCTTTGTCAATAACTGTGCATTTGATGGTCATGTTAAGACATTCTACATGAACCAAGAGAGACACATAGTAAGGAAAGTGAGGCTGTAGTCCCACGGTTTCAAATTTGATGACAGAGGAAGAATTATCATCGTTAACACCAAGAGTAGAAAGAAAATATTTTCTTTACGAAGGACAACTCTGAAGTACTTCAAGTGCAGACATCGCACAAGGAGTGTGGCCCAAATCCTCAACAACAGAATAGTTCTGGGAAACTCAGGCATTAGGATTGTGCCCTAAATGCTTAAGGACTCCCTTAGGAATGCAAGGAGAAACTTCAGGTTTATCCACAGGTTTTTCAATATGCAAAGGACTCTCAGGTGGAGCAGGTTCCTTTCCAAGGTCTGGTTGTGATGAACCATAGTCCTTCGCACCAGTCACAACCTTAGTAGCATGCACCATATTAATGCAACCATGACCATTAGTAGATTTTGGTGGATCTTGATCCCCACCAGAATGATCATGGGTCCTCGAGTTCATGTTTTGATTATGAGGTAAAGGGTTGGTTAGCACAGTTGGGCCTTGCGCTATGAATCTCGAGGCTTCTTCTATCCGAGGGCACAAGTGAGTGAGGTGGTCATCCTTACACAACTTGCAAGGAAAATTAACCTTATGTTTAGGTTGCTTGTCCCCCCCACCATTTCGAGTGTTCTTATCATTATAATTGGCATTTTCATTCTTACTCCCACCCTTACTATTGTTTTTACCCTTCTTCTTATTCCTTCTGGGTTGCTGGTTACCCTTCTGGTCCAACGATTGTATCGAAAGCACACTCGCCATTTGGGTGGGTTGAGACGAAGCCGTGGCTTGTCCCGAGGCATTTTGGTTGATAGATAATTGAATGACCTGTTTCAAAACCAAATCTACAGGTTTGGCACTTGTACAACCAACAATTCCATCGACATGTGGTCCAGGTTTGACCTTAGGCTCAAAACTAGAACGTGGAGCATTAGGAATGATCTCATATAACAAACCAGATTGAGCATAAATCAAGTCCAATTCTTGTGCCCTAAAAATGGCTCGTTCCTCGTTTTGAACTCCGAATGTAGAAACATCCTTCACTATATAATGCAGTAACTATTTAAGGAACCATGTGAGGAGAAACTCTTGTGGTATGAAGGCTTTAATCAATCTCTTTTGTCCATGCCACTCTTGGATATGGTCTGAGATATGCGTGGCTTTGTCTTACCCAAATGTCGACAAGAGCTCTGTACCAATGTCGTATCACACTAGTAGCTGGAATTGTTTGAGAAAATTCATAGCTAGGTCATCGAATAAAGTGAATGCCCCCCTAGGTAGCTCTATGTACCATTTCGCTGCAGGCCGGGTGAGGGTGCGTTGAAATAGCCTTAAACGGATCAAACCTTCATGTAAGGAATTAGAAGAGCACCATAGGTGGAATGTAGTAACATGTTCACTCAGATATTCTCTTGGTTTTCCCTCGAATATGGGAATGTCTGAGGGAAGCTTCGTAGGGACAACCAACCAAGCCGGGTCATAAGATACTGGATCATTCGTTCATCTCGACAAGTCAGGCAGATTTAACGTTGCGAGGAAAGGGAGCCTAGGTTGAGCAGGTCTATGAGGTGCTCCCTGATAATTTTGATTCACATAGGACTAATTACCGTAACCACCATGGCCATGGCCATAGTATCCTCCTCCTGTTTGACCCATGTAGGGTGGCATGGAAGCACCATAATGTGGTATACCTTGACTATGTGGGGATACAAAGCCATAATTCAGAGAGTAAGCAAGTTGTTGATACATGTACGCATAAGGTGAATAACTCTGTGCATACCACGATCCATAATATGGTCCATAAGAAGTCCCATGAGAAACTCCATAGGGAGGGATTGACGTTCCACAAATAGGAATATGACCTCCTGATCCGTAGGACCTCAACTTTAGTGCATTAAAAGTTTGTTGTAAAAGAATGCGTGCAACAGGTTAATTAATGGAACAACATTAACAGAAATTGAATGCTCAGAACAGGAATGGAAAACCACAACACTGATAGACAGATATAAGGAAGAAAACATAGAAACAGAGTCACAAACAGAAGTTGATAATGGATTTCACCCCCTCCACTGGGCTACGTCTCCGGGTCCCTCTCCAATGGGTACCGATCCAATTAATGGCTTTAAAATGGTACAAATGGTTCTGGCATCAACCTCATCATTTGTAGAAACAGAATGCTGGACAGGAATTCTTCAAGACTCCTCTCTGGAACTTACAACTTGGACTTCAAAATATAAAGAAGCCAAACTATAACAGAGAATGGGTCGACTTCTAAATACAAAACAACACTCTGGATAAATTGCAGCAAAAACTCTCCTGCTATCCTTTTGTCTTTGTCAAAATTAACTACAGCAAACTGTAAAACAGAAGGCTAAACAAAAAGTCTTCAAGACTCCTCTCTAGAAATTACAATCAGGTCTTCAAAAGGCAAAGAAGCCCACATGTAACAAAGAATGGTCGACTTTACACTAACAGCATCTGTAATAATTTTACAGCTAACTTTTTTTTTTCTTTTTTTTTCCACTAGCTAAAACAACTGGAATATAACGCTGCCCCTGTATCGTGGCCAGAATTGAGCTGTTGAAGCATTCAGTGGGAGGAATCGTCACCAATTCGACTTGCCAAAACATTACCAAAGAGTTTGTTCCTGCATCCTCCTGCCAAATGACAACTCGTTCATCATAACCGACCGTTCCATATTCCCCCAACGTTACCAACAGGCCGTTCATACTTATCCAAACGTGGCAACAAAACTGTGCCAACTATGATACCTGCTAGAGCGTTACTCATCTGCCAAGACGGAACCAAAGAACCAAAAGAGAGTTACCAATGTGTCTGTTCATTCCCTGAAACGCGGCATCAAGACTATGTACCAAACTGCAAAAATGGTTTTGAGTCAGAAGCTTTAGTCATCAACACGTCCGTCATTGCGGAAGAGGATAAGCAACGGGCTCTGATTTTACTTCGATGAACTCTATCACAATCGGCTGTCAGTTGGTTTTCGAGTCGAAAGCTTTAGTTACTTTGGTTTCTGCAGTTGCAGATGGCACACCACTTCTTTCTCCGATTCCGTCGAGTTATTTCGCCGATCTTTTAAGTTTTGGGCTTCTGCCGTTGTGGCTGCCGAAAGCGTTATTCTTCCGATCCATATTGTGCCCGTCGTTGCATACTTCCTATTGCTCCGACTTCCGATCTACGCTCCGAACGTCCTTTAATTTTTCGTCGTTGCGGAAGGGAGAAGGCTTGTGAGCCCCGCCGTTGCGAAAGGGGAAAGGCTTCCGTCCTCTGATGTTGCGGAAGGAAGATCTCTTCCGACCTCCACCGTTGTAGAAGGAGATCCCTTCCGACCTCCACCGTTGTGGAAGGAGATCCCTTCCAACCTCTGCCGTTACGGAAGGAGATCCCTTCCGACCTCTGATTCGTCAACAGACCGTGAACCAACTACACGGCCTTTTCACAACAGTTAATGGAAATGTCGCCGAGCTATGCAATATACGCCACATGAATATCCTGCCAACATTGCAACATATATATATATATATATATATATATATATATATTATATCATGGTTTCATTTGGTAATCCTCTTCCAACTTAACATATGGTATGTGGCATAACGTAACCATTGAACGGGGTTCATGACATATATGCAAAGTCTAGTTTCGGGACATGTGGGAAAGCAACAACGCTTTAAGAGCCGACCCATGGGATAAGGTTAAGCTTAGATATGTTTTTTATCATAGCTAAGAACCATTAAACATCTTGAAATGCATTGACCCCATTTTCAAAGGTGATGAAGTCTTGAGTTTTACCAAACCTGGCTGCCATTGTACCATTTTCTTTTTTATCTTGGATCAGTATATCTTTAAAGACGAATAACCCCCTGGATCATTCCTCCCCATTGGAGAGATTTTGGACCTCCAAAAGCCTAGATCATCTTGCAGGTAGGTGAGGGTACCACTTCCTCACCATTCCGATCTCCATACATCCTGCCTTGTTTAGAATCTACATATTAGTCTCCTTGTCCATGACCAAAGGAGGTTCATACCATTTAAAATTCTTTGCATATGCGACTGGAGATAAGCTCAAACAGAAAGAACGT
>LPNX010298033.1:265288-312549 GCA_001517045.1 Pseudotsuga menziesii
AGCATCAACCCTTTAAGAGCTGACCCATGGGATAAGGTTAAGCTTAGATATTTTTTTTATCATAGCTAAGAACCATTAAACATCTTGAAATGCATTGACCCCATTTTCAAAGGTGATGAATTCTTGAGTTTTACCAAACCTGGCTGCCATTGTACCATTTTCTTTTTATCTTGGATCAGTATATCTTTAAAGACGAATGACCCTCTGGATCACCTCCAAAAGTAGGAATATGACCTCCTGATACAACAGGAGGTGCTTGAATTTGAGACACAACCACGCAAGTAGCAGCAGTATGCACATGACTCGTAGCAACATTCTAGCCCGAAGGACCACATGAATGTGGGGGAGGAATAGAATTCGAATAACTAGGAATAGAGGATGAGGGGACATGTGAAATTACATAAGTGGTATTCCCTATAGTCACTCGTCTTGGCTCTGGTATCCGAATAGGACTACTAGCACTAGGTCTAGGATGAACATGTGATGTGACCTCCACTGTCGAGATGGAGGGTGCAATGTGAGAGCGGAAATCAAAACATATTCATCCTCGCTTGAAGAATCTTCACTTTCATATCTGGATTTCTTCTTGGATGGTTCATCATCCTCTACAGCACGAGCATGATGTCTTCTTTTGTTCCCCTTCTTGTTATGAGAGTGAATCTTGTTCTTAGGACAGTCTTTTGCAAAGTGTCCTCTTTCATCACATGTATAACATCTCAATATAGATAGGTCCTTTATATTGTGAGAGTTCTTACCTTTGGAGTAATGAGGATTTCTTCTTCTTCCCTTCTTGGAGTGAACTGTGAGGACTTGATCTTCACTTCCCATCTTCTCTTCTCGGGATGCTATCCAAGCTTCTTCTTGAGAACATTCTTCACATAGTCTGCTGAATTTGACTAACTTCTTTCTGGCACAGATTCCTTGAATGAAAGAATCCCATGACCTAGGAAGGCCATTCAGAGTTGTCATCACAATCTCTTGATTCTCCACTTCTTCATCTACAGCTTCTAATTGTTCCTTGATTTGAGAAACCCTTGTGAAGTAGGACTGGATATTTTCTGCATTCTGAATCTTCACATTCTTCAGTTGATTCCTCAGAGTCATCTTCTGGTTTATGTTCTTCCCTTCAAACAATTTGGTTAGGGCATCAAACATAGCTTTAGGTGTCTTAAGAGAGGACACCTGTGGGATAAGGTGATCCTTGATAGAATCAGCAATGATTCTCTTTTCCATAACCATCTTCTTCTTATGCAATGCATTTTCCTCATCTCCCTCTGGAACTGGAACCTCCTCATGGATGTAGGAGTCTAATTCATTCTCTTCCAGGACCATGGAGATCCTATAGTTCCAAGATCGGAAGTTATCATCTCCCTCAAGCTTTTCATCAAGCTTGGTATGATGATACATCTTGAATGAGAACCACAAATGGAAATACAAAATATTTTAGATCTTACCAGGTTCAAGATGTCGTATCTGAAACTTGAGCTGAAATCCTGCAGAGTTGGTTCAGGAGAAAATTAGGGTTTTGCTTTTCCAGAGTTCTATACACCCAAATGCCTTGAAATTTGTCCCTAACTTCGATTTCAGGGAGGAGATCAATCTAGGCCTGGGCTCACTGAAAAATTCCTCTTTTGTGAAAATCCCTAATTTCCAATAGTAGTGACAGGTCCAAAACTGAAAAACCTGATTGGATTCTGCTTCGACAGAAAAATGCGCCCTAAGGAGGGGAGTTATTCCACCTTACTTTTGCTGAAAATTTGTGGAGGAAGATCCACAAACTAGGAAGCCCTAGTTCCCACAGCTGCACATTGTCTTCTTCTCAGGTTAGCTCTGATTCCATGTTATTTTTTCAACATTAAGCTAGCATTATTAGGATCTTTAACTGAGAGAATAACAAGCACAGCAATCAAAACATAAGAGATAATGAACACAGTGTTTTCCTTGGGGAAACCATAAAGGAGAAAACCCCGCAACTTCCTCAGAGATAGAATCAGCACCAAAACAGTAAAATCGCCAAAACAGTAAGATGCACTCCCGATAGCAGTAGTCTTCTTCTTGTCTAGTCTCAGTGTCTTTCCTTCCTCAACTATGCGCTACACTTGAGTGTGTGAGTGATGTGTGTGATAAATAGAGAGGCTCACTCTCTATTTATATTCTTTCATTCACTTGAAGTGCAATCCAACATGTCGGCCTCACTTAACAATTACTTACTATATCCGACATCTCTAGGAGTGTCTAATAACCCTAGTGCCCCAAAACTGCGGGGACTTTAACTCTTACACAATTGGAGAGTTACCCACTATGACTTGACATGACTTGTTTACATTATTGATCCTCCCAATCGGAACATCGGGGCATGACAACATGACTCAAATACATAATAGATACATCTTGGAATAAACATTGGGTTACAATACATAAGATACATAGATGAATACATTCCAAAGTTACAAATACATCAACATAGGACATGTTTTTTAAGTTTCAAATGTTGTTCACTGTCCATGTAATATTTCAATGAAATCAATCACAATATTAATAGATAAGAGACACACAAATTTATCATGAAAAAAAAATAAGGGATAAAACCATAGAAAGATGTTCTTTTAATAAACAATGATTAAAATTAATTGTAGCCACCCATATGCTAGAGACATCAATATCCCAAGTTAACAAGGAGAAAAATGTAGGAGGCACCAACACCCTAGATTATTAGCACTAACTCCATAGATTTCTTGGCACCAATTAGAAGGAAGCACCAACACCATAGATTTTGTATTGAAGTACTATGTGAAAAATCACTTGTTGCACTTTGTTTTGTCATCCAAGACTATTTACTATCATTTCACTTTTCTCTCTGCAAGAAAATATTCAATACTGACACACTCTAATCCATTATAGTGTAATTTGTTGGATCTAATATACATATCAGAACACTCACTTGCTGCAACTTTAATTAAAAACTCTGATATGAAACTTGCACACAATCAATCAAATTTTGAACTGGGAAGATAAAGGTATTTTGCCGAGAAATTCATAGACAGGGAAGTAGGAAGAGGGAAGAAACCAAGGAAACTTGAAACAAAGTGATATCATATTCCCTAACACATTTATATCATGTTTCATTTAGGTTTCATAGTCATCTATGCCAAAACTTACTCCCCTGCCTCTGGGTCACACAACCATGAAACTAGGAGGACTCCTTTAGATCCTTTCAACCAGAGGATTGGGGAAATGTACAGATATTTTATATGACATTTATAAGGTATAAAATAATTTTTTTTACATTCAATAACCATTCTGGAAAGGTTTGGGGCTGTTTGGAAGAATTTGGGGAAATGTGGCAATTTTGGCTTAGGGAGACCCTGCGCAAAGATGGCTTCTCGAAAAGGGTACAGATCCAATGAAATGTAAGTTTATGTTTTTTTATAGATGGAGGGGTCAGCCAAAAACATCCAGAAACTTCTGAAATTTCATTCTGATGCACATAACTCTCATAATTACAAAAATGGTGAGACTAGTCAAATTTAACTAGTCAACTAGCTAGGTTGTGCAATAATTTATAAATTCCATATATTTTTACATAAAGGCATGATAATAACTGATAAAAGAGACTAATATATTATTTCTGAACATGTAAAATAATTTAAGGCTCTTCCCATGACATCTCTTTACTCTTATTGCATAAAAACTCATAAAAACCCCATCTAGTGGGAAAATAAGGCTCATTCATGGAAACTGAACATAGGAGATTTCTGGAACATGAAATATTACTGTATTACAGAAGTAATAAGATGGTATTTTTCTGAAAATAACATAAATAATATTGTAGGAGTGATCTCTCCATAGATATGATCCAAAACTGAGGGCATGAGGCCCAAATATCTCATCAAACTAGGAATGGGAGCATAGGTGAAGCTGGGATTCACTGGATCCTATCTTAAATGGATGGCTTAGATGCTGTATATTTATATTCTTCAACTTAGGATTCTGATTGTGAGTTCACTGAGACCTGTAATGAAAGTAGAAGGGGCAAAGAAGAGCAGGGAAGAGGATGAGAGCATTTGGGGCACATCTCCCAATAGATTGAGGCACAACACTCAGTAATGAAGCTTAAATTCAATAAATATCATATAGAAATAATCAAAACTGATTAAATGAGCTCGAATTTTCTTTTTATAAACTACTGGTGACTTGTTTAGCAGGTATAGGTAATAGGTGACATGTGAGAGCAAGTCATCCACTTAGAAACCATAACCCTAAGCATGAATGTGCGCTCCTTGATAATTTTAGAAAGTTTGAGTCCTCAAAGATGTTTCCATTCTTGTATCCTTCATCCCATTTTGAAATCACGCTTTCCTTGACCCAAAGTTTCTATTTTTCCTTATGACATATTTTCTTGACTTTCCTTCTTTGTGACTAAACTCCAAAAGGGAAATTGCACCCTCCTTTGGTATGATGTTTCCTTCTTTTCATTATGACATCTTTTTCTACCTTCTACTTTTTTCAATGCACTCCAAAATGGAATTTGCACCCTCCTTTAGTCTGATGTTTCCTTTTTGTTACTGATTGCTTTTCTTTTGCATTTTAGCACTTTCCCTTTTTCCATCTGATTTCTTTTGTCATACAGTTTCTATTTATCCTCCTTGGCAAGTTGTCTTTCCCATTTCTCCCTCCTGACATGTTAAGATCAATTACACATATTATTTGTGTGTTAATTAATTAATTAATGAAATAAAACTAAGTATAAGCCTCATAAATAATATTTTGGAAAAAATTCCCTAGGTGAGGTAATTAATGCATATTTTGACCCCCAAGGTGTTGGGAAAGGTCAACACTTTTTATGTCCAAAAATACGGGGACATGGTAGTCCTCCCCTCCCAAATATGCGTGTCCTCAAGCAGAAGCACTCCACAGTGCTGAAAATTGCTCCATCATGTTTCTGTTGCACAACTCTGATCCTAGTAATTTCCCAAATGACCACCTATGACAACAAAATTGTCCACCCAGTGGAGATAACTGACTATAATTCCTAGATCCCATTGCATCCTCTGTTAGGATCTAGATACTACTCCTCCCTATGGAAATATTCCAGTCCTAAGAATGCCAGGGTCCCATGGTATCATCTTCCTCCTTCCAATCATCAGGAAAAACAACAAAATTCCATCATCATAGAGGATTAAAATCATGATGTGGAAATCATAGCACCATACTAAAAGTTGAAAACTCTCAATGCAAAATTGGAAATATGTGAGACTTCCCCATCCAACATAGAACTCTTTATGTGCCTGATGCAAACTAGCCTTGAAGCTCACAGTTTTGTGGGTGCCATGACATAGGTGTGAGACCCATGTCCAACCCCAATGAGTATAGGCATCATCCAACCAACAAGTATGCCCAAAATTCTCACAATAAGACGATGAATCACAATTATCTCCAAGAATGCAAGCATGAAATATAAATAAGTGTCCCATCATCCAACCTGAGAAAGTACTGACAGTCCAACCAAAAGGTCCATGTGAACACTTCCAATGTCTCAACTGTCTTCCACTGGTCAAAGGGTACAATCATCCATCCAACTATGTTTATTTCCTCCACAAAGAACACCTTATGCAAAATAATTTTCTCATTAACCTCTCTTGGAAATTTGCTTGCTCGGCTTCCTTCCACTGATCATGAGCAGAAATTTTTCTACAAGAAGACTCCATGTGTGACATGTAATCTTCCACCCAATCCATATGTGGCTGAATGACATTAAGTGATAGAAATATGTTCCTATGTGTATTCTAGTAGGGTAATGGTGCATTCAACAAGTCATTATGAACACCTAGGAAAGCCTCTAGTGCTTCCTATTGCACCAACAAGGAAAACTCCTTCTCCCAATTTTCATCCCCACTTGATGAAGCTGGCATAGAGGTGTGGGTATAACTGTGAATTAGATATATGGAATAATTATCCACCCAAATTATGGCTTCCTCTTATTCCTCGATGGCTAATCCAACTGAAATGAGCTCATCTGACTCTTCCATGTAGAGGATACTCTCTCCATAAAACAACTCCATATTTATCTGGAAAAGGTCAAGTGCTTGGTTCTCCTCAAACTTGTCTGCACAGTCCTCAAGCACATGCAAAACCAAGTGTATCTCATGATCCACCATCTCATGAGATTCCTCCATATGTTCAATAATGCAATCAGCCTTGTGAATATGGTTGAATGGTTTGTAGGAGGGTAGGTAATGTCTTTGCAACTTCTTATGAAGTTTCTATATATCCATCTTGGATTCTTGGAGTGCACGTTGAGTGCTCTTCAAGGAATCTTGGGTTGTGAACAACTATTGTTTGAGCTTGCAAATTTATTCTTCATCCTTCAAGGATGATCCACGCAACACATCAACAAGCTCAAATAAATCATCTCTATTAGAAAGCAATTGTAATAAGTCCCTGTGTATTGTAGACAATGCCTTCCGCATTTCCTCCTTGGATTCAAGATAAGATTTATCTTCCAATGAAGCAGCTATCCAACATTGGTGTGCCATTGAAGCATGTGTGTCTTGGAGAAGGTGTACAAACTTTTGAATCTTATTTTCATCCATATTCAAAGGCCAAGAAAATGAGTGGGGTTCTTGAGGAAAATCATCCCCTTATTCTTTTATGCAATTATCTTGCAGTTGCTTGCACTTCTCTTTATGAATCTTTCTTTCTGCTTTCCCACCAACAAGACTAGATGGCTCATAGCTCTCTATAATTGTGATAGTAGGATTTGGATTCTCACTGAGGTTAAGCATCTCCTATGATGTGTCTGAAACTTCATCATGCTACAAGAGAGTCCAAAAATCTGAACTGTGTTCATCCCTTTGCATCAAATGTTTCTCCTTTAGATTTCCTAGTTCACACCTAGTTGGTGGGGCTTGTCTTCCACTTCATTAAGAAGTTTAGATGATGATATCAGATATGATCTATGTTTTTATTTTAGATCTGATCCAAAATATCCCTTATCATCATTGACAGTATTACCCTCCTCTGCATTGATTTTGGGTTCACTAACAGATAAACTAGGAGTAAATTCATCTCCCTCACAATTGTCCCTCATCTTGCAGTCCTCATATGAAAGTGAATTATTTTCATCCTCCCATGGATTAGATAGTTGTAGGTTAACATGGATGATGAAAAAATAAGAACCTTTATCATCCATGTTCTTCATCTTACCATTTTCCTGAAGTGATAATAAGGTGGCATGCTCCTCCACCTAATTTTTCGGTTCACACCCAAGCGGTGTGGTCTTGTTTTCTTCTTCCTTATGTGGCTCAAAAGGTGACTGTAACTCTGATTTTCATTATTCTTTTGGATCTGATCCAAAATATGTCTCTTCACCACCAAACATACCAACATCCTTAGCAATGGTCCTAATAGCACTCACAAGGAAACTGGAAGTGCATCCATCTTTACTCTCTCTACCAATGCAACCACATTGCAGTGACTTGCACTCCACTTCATGGATATTTGCCTCTTATTCATTTTTATTCTTATTCTTCAAGAAAATTGAGGCTTATTATTCATTTTTCTTCTTATTCTTCAAGGAACTTGAGGCTTCTTTATCTTGAGTGGTCCTCAACTCACAGCTCTTGGACACTCTGTTGGAAGAAAAGCCAAACATTCTCCTAATGCTTGGGAAAGTAGATGGACTTGATGAATCTTCCCTTATGGATTATCTTTCTTCTTCCTTACTCACATAGTTGGAACAACTTGGTTATTGTATGGATGATTTGTTGCTCTTGAAAGAATAATCATCTACATTCTTGGGCTCAAATCTAAATATGCAATAAAAATACTCTTTGAAAGGAATGAATTCACAAATCTCTTCCCCAAAGGAAAGATACTCTTCGTAGTGGTGGGGAAAGTTTTCAATTGCATCTATCATCTTTTCTAAATCCTTGTTAGGATTAGATGTTGGTGGTTTAACACTGCTTTCTTCATAATCCATATGATCACAAAAATAACCATCCTTGTCTCTTGAAATTTTCAATCCATCATTAACATGGAATACCTCTTCTTCTTCAACAAACTGATCAAAGTCATCAATTAGAGGAATTTTGAGGTATAAAATGGACATCCTAAGGAAAAAAATAAAATAATAAAATAATATTTATTAATTTTGGAGGAAGAAAGAAAAATACTACTTTTTTGTTTGTATTTTCGACATATCTCCCTGTGTGTTTACTCAAAGTTTGAGTGGGAGAGCTCATTGGATGCGGAATTAAGTTCCGCATCCAATGAGTACCCACGCTGCATACTTTTGATAGACCCTGCCACTCCAAAAACAAGAAATACATGAAAAAATGTGATGATGATGTCATCAACACATTTTTTCACGTATTTATTGTTTTTGGGGTAGTGGGGTCCATCAAAAGTATGCAGTGTGGGTACTTGTTAGATGCAGAATTTAATTCCATTTCCAATGAGCTCTCCTGCTCAAAATTTGATTAAAAACACAGGGAGATATGTCAAAAATATGAACAAAAAAAGTAGTTTTTTTTAGGACAAATATGTCAATTCAACCATTATGGTTGACTCATTTTATTGAAATTCTATTGGTTCTTGAATTCCAACTCACAAGAATTATTGTTGGAATTTTTTTTATAAGGCCCATTTTAGACCCCAAATTTCCTCTAATCTGAGTCTTCAACTAATAATACAACCCTCAGGGTTGCAACTTAAATGGGTGATCTGCAAAATTAGTCAACACAGAGCCTTCTTTCCACATGAGTGGAGGAAAGTGATATGATACTAGTAGAATGTTTCGGATCTGATATAAAGATCAGAACACTCACTTTCTGCAAATTTAATTAAAAATTCTGATATGAAACTTGCACACAATCAGTCAAATTTTGAACTAGTCAAATAAAGGTATTTTGCTGAGAAATTCATAGACAAGGAAGCGGGCATAGGGAAGAAACCAAATAAAATTGAAGTACTATGAGTTCATATTCCCTAACACATTTATATCAGGGACCATTTAGGTTTCATATTCATCTATGATGAAACTTACTCCCACGCTTCTAGGTCACCCAATCATGAAACTAGGAATACTCCTTCATATCCTTTCAACCAAAGGCTTGGGGAATGTACAGAGATATTTTCTGACATTTAGAATGCATCCAATAATTTTTTGGACAATCAAGAACATTTCTATAAAGGTTTGAGGTTGTTTGGGAGAATTTGGGAAATTTTGGCAATTTTGGCTTAGGGAGACCCTGCGTAAAGATGGATTCTCAAAAAGGGTATAGATCCAAAAAAATATAATTTTATGGGTTTGGATGGACATAGGGGTCATTTAAAAACATCCAAAAACTTCCGAAATTGCATTCTGATGCACAGAACTCTCAAAATTACAAAAATGGTGAGACTGGTTAAATTTAACTAGTCAACTAGCTAGGGTGTGCAATAATTTATAAATTGTGTATCTGTTTATATAAATTCATACTAATAACTGATAAAAGAGACTAATATATCATTTCTGAAAATTTCAAATCATTTAATATTCTTCCCATGAAATCTCTTTACTCTTATTGCATAAAACTCATAAAAACACCATCTTGTGGGAAAATAAGGATCCTTCATGGAAATTGAACATAGGATATTCCTGGAACATGAAATAATATTGTATTACAGAAGTGATAATATATTATTTGGCTTCAAATAACAGAAATAATATTGGAGGACTGATCTCTCCATAGATGTGATCCAAAACTAAGGGCAGGAGGCCCAAATCTCTCATCAAACCGAGAATGGTAGCATAGGTGACGTTGGGCTTCACTAGAACCCATATTCAATGTATGGACGAGCTTATATAGATGTATTATCTACACCATAGGATTCTGATAATGAGTTCACCATCACCTACAATGAAAGTAGAAGGGGAGAAGAACAATGGGGAAGAGGAAGAGAGGACTTGGGGGACATCTCCAAATAGATTGAGGCACAACACTCAATAATGAAGCTTAGATTCAATCAATATCATAACATACATTTATCCAAACTGATTAAATGATATCAAATTGTCTTTTTATAAACCATTAGTGACTTGTTTAGAAGGTATGGGTAATAGGTGACATGTGAGAGCAAGTCATCCACTTAAAAAACCTAACCCTAACCATGAATACCCCCTCCTTGAGAATTTTATCAATTTTGAGTCCTCAAATATGTTTCCATTCTTATATCCTTCATCCCATTTGGAAACTACACTTTCCTTGACCTGGAGTTGTTATTTTTCCTTATGACAACTTTTCTTGACTTTCCTACTTTTGTGACTAAACTACGAAAGGGAAACTATGCTCTCCTTTGGCATGATGTTTCCTTATTTTCATTATGACATATTCTTTTCCTTCTACTTTTGTCACTTCCCTCCAAAATGGAAACTGCTCCCTCCTTTGGTATGATGTTTCCTTTTTGTGATTGACTTCTTTTCTTTGGATTTTTAGCACTTTCCCTTTTTCCATCTGATTGCTTTTGTCATACAATTTCTATTTATCCACCTTGGAAAGTTGGATTTCCCATTGCACCCTCCTAACATTCCAAGCTCAATTCCACACATTATTTGCACATTAATCAATTAATTAGTGAAATAAAACTAAGTATAAGCCTCATAAATAATATTTGGACAAAATTCCCTAGGTGAGGTAATAATGCATATTTTGACCCCCAAGGTGTTGGGAAAGGTCAACACTTTTTATGTCCAAAAATATGGGGACATGGCATACACTTTTCTCTATGAAATACAATATTTACTACTATCACACTCTACTCTATGTAAAATAATATTTAATACTGTCACACTGTACTATGTTACACTCTTCTATGTCATACTCTTCTCTATGCAAGACAATATTTAATACCATCGCACTTTTCTCTGCATAAGAAAATGTTAACTACTGCACATAATTTAACTTATCTATTGCTAGTGGGAAGATTCAAAAATATTAGATTCTATGCAACCTCTTCTAAAAGAAAACATATATTCCTCTGTATAAGGCACACCTTTTTCCTTTGACCACCTAAGAAAAACCTTCAAGAGAATTTCATTAAGGATATCTTCAAAACCTATAAAACATCTTTAGATTCATTTTCAATCCCTATAAGAGCTTCCTCTTTTGTGAGTGGACACCTTTTCGAGAGCTCCATTATTGCATGGATGGATGAACAAATTAAGGAGAAATCCACTTATTTATAGTGTTCTTAAATCACTTTTTGGGATGACATAATATTATACAATATCTTGGTAGGGTGAACTGAACATTTTGGTTGGATTGAATTTACAAATTATTTTATATCTCGTTATTCCTATGGATTTAGAAGGACTTCCATATACCATTGGAAAGGTTTCAAAACAATATTTCCAACCATGTAACCTATACTCCAATTTTTCAGGTATCTGGAATAGAGTATCCAAATTGGGCATCCAAAAACAATATTTTCAACAATATTCATCTTGTAATCTCTATACGCGGTTTCCTTTCCTTTGACATCAATGAAAACAATATTTCCAACATACCAACGTTTTTTTTTCCATTTTGTTAAATACTATGTCACAATAGCAATATATCTTGTGTCAATTTTATACACAGGAGGATTTGTTGGCCCAACAAAATCAATGGGAAATTTCAAATGGCTCCAATGCAGTAATAGGAACAAGTGGAAAATCATGTCTCCTAGATGGTTTTCCAATTCTTTGATAGATATGACGTCATTTACAATATGTCTTAACCTCTTGAAATAAATAATGCCACCAAATTATAGTGTGCAATACCTTTCTTATTGTTGTTTTAACTACATTGTGTTCACTGACAATCCCTTCATGTGTTTTGTAAAGAACTTCCTCACACTCATGATCCATAACACACCTGTGCATTATGTCATCGATACCAACCCCACCTTGGTGGCATGTTTTTTCCACCTCTGAGATCAAACACATGAACTTCAGAGCATGGAGGGACTTTAAACCCTTCTTGACAACCAAATAGTTGTGCTAAACCTTCTTATGCAACCATAATCCTTCCATTTTTGGGTTTCCGCAACTATGTGTTTCGCATTCCAAATTTCCACAATTTTCTGTTTCTACACCACCTTTTCTGTAATTCTCTCTTTCGCAATAGGATTTTCAAAAATGTCATTTCTCAAGACATTTCCCACAACTCTATTTCCGCATTTGCAGATTGCAAATTGCGGAAATTCCAAATTCCAAATTTGACTTCCACAATTATGCTACCACAACACTCCTTTCCACAATCGGATTGCAGATCCAACTTTTCCAGAAGTTGAACTTCAGCAATTTCCCTCCCGCAATTACTTTTCCGCAACTCTTTACAACCATTGATTTCATGCGGCTTCCTTCCTGACCATTGATTTGAGATCAGATATGGTTCTTGTCTTATCTTTGCGAATCCTTTATCTTCCTTACACCTTTCTATGGGGGGATTTGATCGTGACCGTTGATCTTCTTCTAAGATCATTCCCCAACGTTTGATCTTTATCAAGGAGACTTGTTAAGATTTTACTTACGCATCTGCGGAAATGGTGTTCTTCAATCAATCAAGTCACACACATGCTTTAATCTCCATCTTCCTCAATCCTTCAATGATCAAATTCGGCTCCTTGACTTGCAACAGGGTTAATACATGTACACATTCATTTATAAAATCCTTAAAGGATCATTCATCTAACTCCCTCGATGGATTAGAGCATCGATCCATCGATCTATGCTTCTCCTGATTTCAGAAACACTGAATTCATATATAGAATTTTCACATATTGACAGAGAATTTATCCAAACATTTAGTTCATGAATACATTCAGATGGAATTCATTCACACATACAGAGATATGCCGAATAGGATTTTTGTTGATTTACACAAGGAAATTATACATTCAATTTGTCTCAAAACCTGCGTTATGATCTCCTAAGGCATGATATATCTTTAATGGCCTTCCATGACTCCTACAGGCCCTACTGGCCTCTATCTATCCTTTGTATCTCTCTTTTTCCCTATCTCTTTTCTATTCTATTCTACCTATGCCTCGCAGGCTTACACACACACACACACACAAATATATATATATATATATATATATATATATATATATATATATATATATACACACAAAAATATTCATGAACCATTCTGGTTCAGATCCATAATCCACTCAGTGGTCCCTAATCTTCTACTAACTAATCATAATTACAACAAATCCTCTAACCTATCCTATGACTCGCTACCATTAGACGAGCGCTTTGTTACAATGACTCATCAATTGACCCAATGACTCACTCATCCTCTTAATGACTCACCATTTCTCTAGAATAATAATAAAACATAGGTTTATTTACAATGTGATGGTTGAAAGACCATCAATTCAGAATTGAAGACCCCTTCTAGGCCTAATCCAACATTTAACTTTGAATTTGAATAGAGAGCAGGATGCTCCTGCATCAGACTCCCTAGGAATAAATAAATATGACCTCCTGGTCATAACCTTCCATCTTCAGTATGCTTGGATCCAAAACCTTGTTCTGTAACTGATCATCCATCTCATCATGTTGTTCTATATTTGTCATCTTCAGTTCTCCTGGTTTCCAAATTTTCTATTGTAATGCTCCACTAGCTTTTCTTCTACAATCTTTTTCTGTCATCTGTCCTTTGCCACTGTTTTATCTATTTGCTCTGTTGATGTAAATCTTAATTATTTCTTCATACCTTCTCTAAGACATATTCACCATCAGCAACCTTAGTTCTTCAATCTCCATGTCTAATCTATCCTTTGACTGGTACACCTGCATCTTCTTCTCTTGAAACTGTTGTTGTCCTCTTGACTCTCTGCTACTATCCACTAAATTACAAGATAATCCAATGTTTTGACCTTGCATTTTTCTAATGCTTCTATCAAACATTAAATAGTCATCATTATCAATCCTTGGATTAATCAACCAATCTTCCATCATTTCTAACTCTTCATCATATTTCTTGAGATTAGAAAATTTTTCTTTGTCTCCATTAGCTAACTCTGCAACAACAAATTCCTTCATGTATTGGTCACCCCTTTGAGAAAATATAGTCTCTTCCTGTGTCATGACAGATTTCTTCCCCTCTCTGTTAGCAACACCACTATCCAAATATGCAAGTTTTCTCTTTTGTTTATCTCCATGAGACCATGTCATCTCGTCCTTCAATTCCCAAACAATATTCTTCTTTGATCCATGTCAAGAGTAGATGGATACTACTCTGTTTCTTCTTTTACCTCTGGGACAACCTCACAGGGTTCATCACATGTTATTCTTGCAGATATACACAATTTATTAATTTCAAAAATATTGATATTTTTATCTCCCATTGAATTTCGTATCAGCATATTCTCTTGTTGATTTGAACTCTCCCAAGAGTTCACGAGACTTTTAGCTAGTCCCTCTTCTGCACCATATTCATCTAAGATGATTTTAGGTTCTGCTAAACAACAGTGAACATATTCTTCTATCAATGGTCTAATTTTTTTTTCCTTTTTTCCTCAAAGCTTCCATCCTATGCTTCACAACCAGCATAGACACATATTTTAAGTGTTCTTCAATACCTGCAGTCATACACCAATAATCAATTTCAAAAACATGAGACTTTGAAGTCCCTATTGATATTTCCTATGGCATCCCACTATTGTGTTGGTCTGAACACAACATCAATCTGTCACCATCACCTATTTCTCCAATGGTCTGATATACAGGTTGTATACACTCTTCAACTCTCTCCTTCACCAGAATACAATTTTGATCTTGCCTTGTAGAAATATCTTTCCACATTTCTTTTTCTTCCTTCATCTTCAGATCATCTTCAACTCACTCTATTCCTCCATCAAGCAACTCACATTAGAGAAAATTTCAACTCAAAATGGGCCTCCTAAAAATAATAATAAAATAATAGAAAATAATAAAATAATATTTATTAATTTTGGAGGAAGAAAAGAAAAAATCTACTTTTTTTATTGTATTTTGGACATATCTCCCCATGTTTTTACTCAAATTTTGATTGGGAGAGCTTGTTGTATGTGGAATTAAATTCCGAATCCAATGAGTACCCACTCAGCATACTTTTGATGGACCCCACTACCCCAAAAACAAGAAATACCTGGGAAAAGAAAACGTGATGATGACATACATTTTTTCAGGTATTTCTTTTTTTTGGGGTAGAGGGGTCCATCAAAAGTATGTCTAGTGGGTACTTGTTGGATGCAGAATTCAATTCCACATCCAATGAGCTCTCCCAATCAAAATTTGAGTAAAAACACGGGGAGATATGTCGAAAATACAAACAAAAAAAGTAGTTTTTTTTTATGATACCTATCCCCAAAATTATATTAAAAAGGTGTTTAAGACCTATACAGTATTTCAAATTTAAAGCAATTTCATTGGATAACACATGATGACATGGAAATTGAATTAGATTTAAAAGGCCCATTTTGAGTTGAAATTTCCTCTAATGTCAATGAGTTCCTTTTTCTACAATACTTTAGACCTTTCTTCATTTGAGAGACTATCTTCATCATATTTGACTTCATGAAATTTTAAGATAGTTTCAAAGGATTTTCCATCATTTGAAACAAAACTTGCAATCAAAAACAAATCATTAGTCTAAAAAACATAATACCTATTGGTCTCATTTGGCCTCACAGTCATCTCCTCCATAAGTTTATCTGTATTCTTTACAGAATTTATGAGACTCTCAATTGGTCTCTCTTTTTCCGTTTCATCATCCTCTCCAAGCAAGGGACCATGTCCAGGTTCACAATATGAAACCTCCTGCTCAGATTCAACTTCTCTGAGTTCTTTCTTCAATTCAGCAAACATCTTTTATTGTAGCTTCACCTGTAGTGAATGCCAACTTACTTCCCTTTTCATGACCCAACCATACCTCTGATTTTCTTCTTCAGCAGCTTGCATATGCTTCTCAAAGCACAAAATGTCTTTTGCTAACTCTAGAAAATCCCTATTGCATTCTTCTTGACTTTCTTTCTTCTTTCTTTTGTTGTGGCTTTTCTCTGAACCCCTGCAATGACCTTCAGTAGTCATTGTTCCTATCTCCTTCTCCTCTTTTGTGAACTTCATCATGTCCACTTGCGGACTACTTTCCTAAGCCTCCCTCAATGAGTCTCCACACTTTTCTATTATACCTCAACAAGATATCTCTCCTTGAGCTTGTCCTTTTGGTATCGCTGGTTCTTCTCCTCTAGAACCTTTTGAGCATCTCCTTTTCTCTTATGTTTGGCTTCTACAAGTCCACTTCTCTTTTGATAACATGCACTATCCCTCTCTTTTCCAACTTCTATTGGATTTATGGGTTCTACCACTACTTTCTCTTTCCTCTTCTGGTTTATGCTATTGTCAAATATTTCCTATATAACCAGAGTTAAATACAAACATCAATCAATCCATACCTTTAAACTTTCCACTTGTACAGTTGGCTGAAAATATCTCCACTGTTATCTCCAAGAGATCTTCTTCTTGATCTTTTTCATCTGCACTCTTATTTCTTGTCTCTGGATTATAGCCAGTGTCTGAAATTTCTCCTACTGTAGAGCCTAAAATCCTCCCCAATATATTTTATGATCCCTTGCACAAGACTGAACATACACCCTCACAACTATCAGCCTTCAAATTCAATAAAAATTTACAGAAATGCCTTATCTTTGCTTTCTTCAATTTCTCAAGAGTAGTTTGACTCAATACTCTTCTTATGCATCATAACTCCATGCTTATACCTGTCAATTCATATCCTTCCAAAGGATTTCTTACGTATTTTCATGTGGCTAATCATAAAATTTAACCACACATCCTCTGTCTGCAATCACTTCTGAATACTCTCACTTGACTAACCCTCTCAATACAATTGTTAGTCTTTAACTTCAAAATGAATTGAAATCAAAAATTTATTTACCTCTTACACATGATCCTTGTTCTTCTCTTATACCAAACTGATGCCAACCCCACCTTGGTGGCATTTTTTTTCCACCTCTGAGATAAAACACATGAACTTCATAGCATGGAGGGACTTTAAACGCTTCTTGACAGCCAAATTGTTGTGTTAAACCTTCTTATGCAACCCTGATCCTTCCACTTTTTTGGATTTCGTAACTATCCATTTCACATTCCAACTTTCTGCAATTTTTTGTTTTCGCACCACCCTTTCCACAATTTTCTCTTTCACACTGGGCTTTTCGCAAACGTCATTCTGCAAGACATTTCCCATGACTCTATTTCCCCATTTGCGGATTGCGAAAATTCCAAATTCCAAATTTGAATTCTGCAATTATGCGGCCACAACACTCCTTTCCGCAATCAGATTGTGGATTAGGGATTGCGTATCCAACTTTTCCAGAAGTTGAACTTCCATAATTTCCCTCCCGCAATTCCTTTTCCACAACTCTTTACAACTGTTTATTTCATGTGGCTTCCTTCCTGACTGTTGATCTGAGATCAGATGCAGATCTCATCTTATCTTTGTGTATCCTTTATCTTCCTTGCACCTTTCTCTTATGGGATTTGATTGCGACCATTGATCTCCTTCTAAGATCATTTCCCAACATCTGATCTTTCTCAAGGATACTAATTAATATTTTACTTACGCATCTGTGGAATTGATTTTCTTCAATCAATCAGTCCACGCACAGGCTTGAATCTCCATCTTCCTTGATCCTTCAATGATCGACTTCAGCTCCTTGACCTACAACAGGGATAATACATGCACACATTCATTTATAAAATCCACTAAGGGTCATTCATCTAACTCCTTCGATGGATCATAGCATCGATCCATCGATATCTACCTCTCCCGCTTTCAGAAGCCCTAAATTCATATACAGGATTTTCACATATGGACGGAGAATTTATCTAAACATTTAGTTTACAAATTTATACATTCAAACTGAATTCATTCACACATATAGATATATGCCAAATAGGATTTTTCTTCATATTTATACAAGAAAATTATACATTCAATTTGTATCAAAACCTGCATTCTGATCTCCTAAGGCCTGATATATCTTTAATTGGCCTTCCATGACTCCTACAAGCCCTATTGACTTTTATTTATCCTCTGTATCTCTCTTTTTCCCTGTCTCTTCTCTATTCTATTCTACCTATTCCTTGCATGGTTACATACATGCATACATACATACATACATGCATGCATACATATGTATATAGATATATACAAAAAGATTCATGAACCATTCTGGTTCAAATCCATAATTCACTCAATAATCCCTAATCTTCTGCTAACTAATCCTAATTACAACAAATCCTCTAACTTGTCTTATGACTCGCTACCATTAGACGAGGGCTTTGTTACAATGACTCATCAATTGACCCAATGACTCACTCTTCCTCTTAATTACTCGCCATCTATATAGAATTGAACAAAACATATGTTATTTACAATGTGATGGTTCAAAGACCATCAATTCAAAATTGAAGACCCCTTCTAGGCCTAATCCAACATTTAACTTGGAATTTGAATGGAGAGTAGGATGCTCCTGCATTAGTCATCCAAACCAATCTTATATAGCTTCCCTACAATAAGCTGATAGTTTGTATTTTGTGTTACTGATTGATTTCGTTGTGCTACTGTGTAAGCATATGATGCTTTCCTTGTCACTAAAAATGTTGTGATCTATGTGAATTGATCTGGTACTATGTCAACTTGAAAATTTTATGCATCTGGTAGTTCACCCTCCAAGCTTCCAACTTCTTCTCCATATTTAAACTTGGATAAATGATTTAGACCTACATTATGTTTCCTAGGTTTAGCTACCACACAAAAATCAAACTCTTGAAATAGTAACAACCAGCGAAAAATTCACTCCCCCAACATTGTATTATTGACTAAATATTTCAATTGAAAGTGATCAAAAAAGAATTTGTATGTGTTTCCTATAAATAATGTCTAAATTTATGCAAAGAATATATCATTGCTAGGCCTTCTCGTTCAATGGTGATATAATGTATCTCTATCTTTGATCACTTTTGGCTTGCAAAAGAAATTGGATGGTCGATATTACCTTACTTTGCCAACACTACTCCTAAGGCAATAGAAGATGCGTCCACATGCACATGGCATATCTTTGTCCAATCTGGAAAAATTAAGATCGATGTAGTTACTAGTTTACCTTTTATCAAATCCAATACTTCCTGACACTCTTATGTCCAAACATTTATGGTTTCTTTCTTCAACGATTTCTCCATTGGAGTAGTAATATGAGTATAATTCCTTATAAATTTTTGGTATTATCCACTGTGGCCCCAAACTATCCACAATGTATACAATCTCATGCATGCACCAACTATAGCACCAACAACTTGAAATCAAATTTTCGATGAGCATTTGATACTTCCATTTTTCTTTGTTACACTAATTGATTTACGATCTTTTATTAAATTTGTTGTTTACAAGTGAATGAGAGAATGCATGTCCTAGATCACATGCATAAACCTTGTTGCCAAATTATAATATTTATTATGTATACATTTGTTCTCAAGTTTGTCTATAAACTAGTTTCAATTTTTTCAATGTTACAATGATCCATTGCCTTGTGCATTTCAAGTATATATATTCATTCTAGTTCAAATGAAAGTTGAATGGAGAGGGAGTTTTGTGAGGCTTAGTTAATCAAATATGTCAAACCATAATAACTTAAAAGTCTAGATTCATTATAAGTTAGCATTCTGGATGAAAGTTGTTGAGACTTTCATTTGCAATATGATTAAAACCATACACATACAAGCCATATTTATTGAAGCATGAATTCAAAATCCAAATGAAGACAATAGAAAAAAACTTTGTTGTCATAATCTTCCTATCATAATAATAAACCGTTTGCGTTATTTAACCCTAAGAATGAATTTTGATATGGGTTCTTTGTAGTAATACTTCACCATCATAACTAGATCATGAGTTTTTTTCTTTTTGAAGATTCACAAATGGAATTAAAGGAAATTTTCTCCCCATTAAGTTATGTTGATTTCATTGTGCAAGATAGGTGAGAAAATATTATTTTGTTGTTCACTCAAAGTTTAGTTAGCATATAATGTTAATGAAAGTTTATTGAGTTTATATAATGGTCAAAGGAGATGATGCATTCCATCAAACCTGCAAAATATTTATTAGAAGATTATGTAAGTCGGTTTTAAGTATCAAACCTTCGCAAAAGAGTTAAATGGAGGAAGAGGCTTCCCAAGGGGGGATTCCAAGAACTTCAACAAAATAGGCTCTTACCAAACAATATGCGAAAAAGTAACACTACTTGAACTAAGTACCAACTGTGAAGATGGTGCAACATCCATCGAGGTGCATATGCATGATATAGAACCAAAGGGTGAAAGTATGCCAACATAAAGAGAAGACAATCATCTAATGAGGGGAACAGAAGGATGATGTTGGATTATCTGACAAAGCTTCTCATAAGTGGAAATGTTGTAATATATTTATTTCATAAATTATGCAAACTTGTTTTCACATGGACCAAGATGAGACTAAGAAAAAATGTAACGTATATAGAAGGCCATCAATAAGCTCAAAGGTTACTTGGGGTATATTAAAATTCTTAGAAATCCAAGGATCATGGACAAAATAATACATAAAACTATGCATTCTTGGTATTGTGAGTAATCTCTGTATGTTAATAAGAGAAGATATTAGGTATTGTCTTTATACTCTTGCAAATATGTGAATGGTTATACACAATTCTCTCATTTATTGGTTGTAGACCTTCCATGGAAACTATATGCATATTGCTATTATATATTTGGTTTGTTGGTTGGTTTGTAAAGTAAGGGTGATGGTATTTTGCCACTAAGGTTCACGTCTCTCTAATTATGTATTCATCTCTTATGGGTTGGAATGCCTATGCAAAAGGGGAATTTATTGTGGTTAAGACTAACTGCAAGCTTTGAGCAATTTTGATGATATGGATGCTCCAAATGCCCCACCACAACTTCTTAGTTACATGAAAGTTAAATAATATAAACTAACTTCTTATTTTCATATATATAATTATAATAATACCTTTCATTTAATATAAACTAACTTCTTATTTTCATATATATAATTATAATAATACCATTTCATTTCATTTCATATATATATATATATATAGTTAACCATAATCATTGGTGATGGTAAATATTTCCCATGTTAAAGTATGTGATAGTCGATGGGAATGTTTGCATGTTGGCCAACTAGAAAGTGTAGTCATCGATGACACAACTTTTTTTTTTAAAGCAATCATGAACTACCTAGCTACAACGAAGTGAAATCATGATAGGAAAGATGCTGAAACCATGTTTGGTTGGTGGGATGGAATCTCTACTAGTGGACAAAATGAAGAAATGTATATAAATAGTCACCATGAAATATTTTTATGTGACTCATAATCTATCTTAAGGATGTTTTTTCCCTTTGTGTTGTTTATGTTAAAGTCCTTATCAAAAAAAATATTTATGAGGGTTTATGTTAAGTCATTATCAAAATAATATGTTAATATGTTATAAGGAGTGCTTTGTTGGAAAATAATATTGTAAGGAGTGCTTTATGGGTATCAACGCATGCATAAAAGTTTGTTCTTTACCCATCCTTATCAGGAAAGAACTCGGTGAAGTCATGTGTTATAAGAATTTCTTAAAATGGCAAAAAGATAGTTAGACATTAACAGATTCACATATAAGATTCATGTGGATCTTAGCTGGGATGGACTTAAGGAACAAAAATACTCATTCATTTCTTAAAATGGCAAAAAGATAGTTAGACATTAACAAATTCACATGTAAGATTCATGTGGATCTTAGCTGGGATGGAACAAAAATCCTCATTCATACCTTAAATATATTACCCCTTTAGTTATATATTACTTAGGACTTGAAAAAGGATTGAAGTTGTGAATAAAATACCTAATAATGAATGCTTCACTCGAGAAATTTCTAAGTGGGATGTTAGAAATAAAAGTTGTGAAAATATTGTTAAAAAGTACTTACGCGTGTTTGGTACATATTTTATTGGACTTTATGCTTATGGGGAATATCATTATGCATAGTCTCGCCTCTTTTAGGGTTTCAAAAGTATTGATGTAAACTCGGTATATGCCTTTTATGCCTTCTTTGGGTTAACACTATGCATAGTCTCATTTCTTTAAGAGATAAATCTCTGAGTGGTATGTTAGAAAGAAAAGGTGAAAATAACGAAGTTTAAAAAGTATTGTTATCATCATGTCTAGTCTCACCACTTTTGACCAAAAAAATTCCTAAGTGGGATGTGAATTTTATTAATGTAGAGTTTTAAAAGTATTGATGGTACACTGAAATGCCTTCTTTGGTCTTTCATTATGCATAGCCTTACATCTTTTATATGCTAACTATACTACCTTTATGATCGTGGTGATATAAAGTAAAAATTATTCAAATATATATTTGTTTTCAATATACACTTTTCACTTTAACTTATTCTCAACAACATCATATAAAATAATTTTAAAAATATAACATGACCTTACATCATGAAAATGGTGAAGTATTTTAATATTAAAAAGGCCCCTTATAGTTAAACATCATGAAAATGGTTAAGTATTTTAATATTATAAAGGGCCCTGCCTTATAGTTAAAAAAAGAGCCCCCTAAAGAAAAAAAGATTCTATGCCATTGCGAACTAATAATATAAAGTAAGAAATAAAAGTGACCAATGCATTTTAATATTTCATATAAATTATAATAAAAATTATTTGTATGAATTATAATAAAAGTTTTGAAATTTATTTGTGTAATTATAATATAAGCTTTGAAGATAAAGGAAGAATATTTTTTAGGAGAGGTAAATTGTAAGAAAGTATAGTATTAATACTTTATATTTGAAGTTCATTTTTGGTGGATATTTGATATGAGGCGATTTTTATTTAGTTTTAATATTGATGAAGAATGAGAGATTTTAGGTGTTTTGGGATATTATATGGAGTTGAAATTGCTTTTTCTTTATGGAATACAAATTTAAATTGTTTTTAATTGGTTTAAAGCTTGTTTTCTTTAAATGTAAGGAAACAAGTTAATGACTCAAGGCCTAGAGGCATCCAATAGGAATGAAAGTATGTGTCCTTACGATCACTAACGAGTCATTTTAAGTGGTACGGTTTTTTAGAATAATAGTGGTGAGTTGGCCAAATTTTGTTGATAGTAGCCAATGATATTTTTACGCACTTCAAAAAAAATAACGGCAAATGAATAAATTTAATAAAGTAAGAAGAAAAATATGCATTTTTTAAAAATCTTTTATATAAATTATAACATAAAATTTAAGTTGATATGGTTAGATAAAATAAGTTTTATTAATTTTGATAATAAGGAGATGTTGGGAAATAATAAGTTTTAAATATTATTATTGTTTAATTGTGTGAGATGTTTTTTTACTATTTAATATTTTAATTTTTTTTGTGTCGAATATTTTGCCTCGTGGGTGTAGACCAAGTGGAGATAGGATATATCGTTAAGGCACTCCCTATGACATCATGAGTTCAAAACTTGGATAGCATGTGCCTTATGCTAGAGGAATATATGGGTACACTTAGGGGTATAGTGGTAATAGATGAGAAATGGCATTGTATCACACAAGTATAAGACTTGCGCCAATTATCTATTCCCCTAATAAAAAATAGTGTGGAAAATATTTAATATTTATATTATTTATTATGATTTATTTTTATAAAAATCCTACATTAGTTCTTTTTTTTTTTTCAAGTTTGAATAATATATTTAATATTACTTGTATTAGGCTATGTTTATAAGAAATTGAAATGAGTAAAATGTGTTGCGTATTATCTCAAACATTTATTTCAATGGTAACTACAACTTTTCACAAAGATTATTCATCTTAGTATGGATCTAGTTCATGTGTGTTTAATTATAGAATTTTACTCATAATCAAGATTATATTAGATTTCCAAAACCTTGATATGTATTGTGTCTTATGAATTATTGATTTGTATTTTTTATCTCAGTTAACGCATGTGAGGAATTTTTACAATTCATAGGTTAAAATTGTCCATTAAAAAATGTGTCACAAGTTTTTTTTCAAAAAAAACTTTTATCTCACTATCAAAATAGATTTATAAATAAAAACTAACCACGTTCAATTTTTATTTATAAACATAGCTACCAACTTAATGAGCGCTATGACCTCAAAACAAGAACTCTATCCCTTAAAACCTATATTTTGGCATCATAAACATCAAAATCAACCCCTGAAGGCAAAATTGATGCTACTAGTTGCATTGTTTTTTTGTCAATGTTAAAATTACAACATTTTTCAACCATGGCCTTAAAAAATCATATTGTTGCTAAAAAAACCTTGAAAACAACCTTTGAATTGAAAATTATTAATTTAAAAGCACATTTTTTTTGTGATTTAAAATTAGAACTTTTTAAAACTTTGACCTTTACAACTATTATTCTAGAATCAAAAACCTTAAAATCAACCCCCAAATCAAATTGAAGTGTTATCTATAATACACATTTTTTTCTTTTTTTTACTAAAGTTGCAATATTTTGGAAATCATGGCCTTAACAATTTCTACCATTACAACAAAAATCTTAAAATTAACCCATTAATCAAAAAGTTATGCTACCAATAACACCCCACTTTTTTGGGGGACTTAAGCATTTTTTAAACCAAAATATTATTATTGATGTAAACAAAACCATAAATCAAGATGAAATTCTCCACTTATTTAAATTTAGTTTATCATTGCCAACACCAAAAATAAAATAATCACATGAAAATATTACCATATAACTTAAAACTTTAAAATTACTTTCAAATGTTTTATTTGCTTCAAATTAAAAAAAAAAATTATTTACTTTTAATGAAAAAAAAACTCCATACAAATTTTACTAAACTAAACATAAATGATTTCAAAATAATATTGTTGCATTGTTTAAACTAAACATTAATGATTTTAGAATAATATTATTGCATTGTTTATATTCAAATGATATACGTTAATATTTTTTATTATTAATAAGTAAATCAAATAAACCAATAAAATAAATCATATAAACCAATAAATATAGAAATTATTCATAACTTTATTTATAATTTAAAATATTCGTTTAAAATTAGCATACAAACATCGTAGTAATATAAAAAACTTCCAAATAATTATTGAAACCAATTCATAGATTATCACACATCATCAATATATTCATTATCTTCAAATATATAATTAAATAAAAATCTAGATAATCTATATCTTTCCCTATTAATTAAGTAAAAAATCATATTCATATTAAGTAATACCTCGCCTTAAGATCCTAAAACTATTTGGTATTAATTAATATCTACCTCAAACTATTATACAATGAAAGTGATCATTCTCATAATATTATTCGAGTGCATTAATGAACAACAAAAATAATCTATCTTCGTCACTAATGATTTTTCCTAATAATATAAAAAAGAAATTACATTAAAAAAAACTAATATTAATCTCTCCTTGCAACAAACTAGTCTCCATTCTCTGCCGGGGCAGAAAATCTTAATCCTTTGATTGCATTATCATTATAATTTTCTCTCATAACCACATTTTCTTAATCTTCTTGCCACATGGTAATTAGGTTTTTATAATCTATGAGAGGGTCTCCATGATAATTTGTCTTTTCCTTAAAGGGTTTAAATGATATATAATCTATGAGAAGGTCTCCGTGATAATTTGTCTTTTCCATAAATGGGTTATTGCATAATGTTTGGCTTCTTTATGGTAAGCTTTTAAATATTAATTTTAGGGAGAAGAACTATAGTTTTTTCTCACAATAAAAACAAGTTACCTTCTATTGGGTCCATGATGGGTTTACATTCACTTAGTTAGGATTTGTTCATAGACTATAATTGGATGGACCCATGAGGTGTAGCTCATTTGGTCTCTATGGGGTTTAGTCCTCATGAGGTCTCATGTTCAAACCTCATGGTCAGCAATGCGAAGGAAAGAACAGCGTGGAGGTTTGATGGTTGCCCTGATAGAAGTCCGGTTTCAATTCTTGCGAGGGAGGTGCGGGAAGCCATACTGCACCCCGGAAAATTCCTGTACAACTACGGTGGTGGCCGTACTCTCGTTGAAGACTACTGGGACTTAAGGCTAGCTGCGGGCCCATGAGTTTGGTATCCATGTTGTGCAGTTAGCTGGGCGGCATGGAGAGTTTCTCATGGTTAGGAAAAAAAACTCATAATTTCAAATCATCCTCCTTTGTCCTCCATGTTATAATTCGTGTATTTTCTTGCTTGCTTTATAAGTGCGTGAAAAGTGCATGCTCCAAATTTGAATTTTTATATTGATTATGAAATGATTGATAAGTGTTTTTTAATAATAAATATGATTAAGCTAACTTTTTTTTGTTGGCTAATGGGAAGAACTTTTGATTAGCAAGTTTTTCATTGGCTAAGTTACCATGAATCAGGGGCATCTAAGCCATCAAAATCATTCAGAGATCGCACCGAGCCTAAACCGCACCAACCCTTAACATGGTTGGATTTTTGGTATCCATGGGATTTGAACCAGTGACCTTTCTGCTTAGAGGGGGCATCTTAACCATCCCACGCCACCAACTGTTCTACATCTCATAGATATATGATTAAGCTAACTTAAAATGTGTAGGTAGATTAATAATTTTAACTTTAGGGTTTCAATCAAAATTTTTAAGGATTTTTTTTATATAAATATAATAATAATTTGATTGTTAATTGAGTGTAGTTTTGGTGGTTGGAAGAAATAATTCTTACCCTCCTTAACGATGATCAATTTTTCCAAGTGACACGATGAGATCTTACATGAGCATATTGCTATGGCTTTGAGTCTTGAGAAATTAAGTTTTTCCTAGGTATTATCCTCGAAATGAGGGGAAGTACCTGGTGATTTTCCCTAGGATATATATTTTGAGGAAATAATAATAATAATAATTTTGACTATAGACTTCTAATTTGAATTATTACATTTATTTCAAAAATTATTACTAATTTCCTTGAATTGGGTGTTGGATGATGAAAGTGGTAAGGTAAGAGGATCCAATCCATGGGCATGGATCCACATCCCACACCCACAATCTATCTTAATGAAGATGTGATAGCTAGGGCCAACAACTAGCACTTGGTCATCAATCCAACCACACATCCACTGAAACATGCAGCCTCACATCACTCTCAATATTAACAAATATTTGGCCATTATGAACCCTCGATTGGACATGATGAACCTCCTTCTACGTATGTAAAAAAAAGTATGAGATAAGATTAATGGTCAGGAAAGGATTTCAGAAACATGATTACAATGACGATCAAGGATACAAGATCAACTCTAAACATAATGTGCATATTATGCATTGGAATAAAAAATTGGCATTTCAAAAAGTTCGACAGATCACTTTGGAAACAATTGTGGGTTTAGAAATGTTTGTTTTGATTATGTAATTCTACCCTAGGGGAAGAATATGCACCACTTTGGACACTTGGGGAAAATCACTCTAGTAAGAAAAATTATGGTGAGAAAAAACTAGAGGTTCAAGTTCTTGGGACGATCACAAATGTAGGGCTTTTAGCCACCATGCAAATATCATGAAGGAAGTTGAGGCCTCTATCTCTTGCTAATGGAGGCACAACCTTGTGAGAATTCAAAAAGAAATTGAAGAGAATAAATGTGGGTGAAGCAAGAACAAGAGATAATGGATGAAGAAGATATGCAAAAGGAAATGCAATTGTGGATCCTGGATGTACAGACTTCTCATACCAGTAACACCAAATATTTTAAGACGACCTTGTTATATTGGCATATGAAATCAATGTTGGCTAAAGCTCGATTGGATCGTAGGGAAGAAAGGAAGGAAATTCTATTGCAGATTGATGAGCTTCAGGACCAGATGAGGAAAATGAATGTTAAGATCAACCTGATAGTGAAAGGCACCACTGGATTCTAATTTGTTGAGAAGGAAAATGAACTTGAGGACCACCAACCCACCTCATTTCATGAGGCAACTCTCATCTATATTTAAAGAGGAAATTTCAACTCAAAATGGGCCTCCTAAGGAAATTAATAAAATAATAGTTAAAATAATAAAATAATATTTATTAATTTTGGAGGAAGAAAAGAAAAATCTACTTTTTGTTCGTATTTTCGACATATCTCCCTGTGTTTTTACTCAAATTTCGATCGGGAGAGCTCATTGGATACGGAATTAAATTCTACATCCAACGAGTACCATCCCGGCATACTTTTGATGGGCCCCACTACCCCAAAAACAAGAAATACCAAAAAAGACGTGATGATGACATCATCATCACATCTTTTCAGGTATTTCTTGTTTTGGGGGTAGCGGGGCCCATCAAAAGTATGCCAAGTTGGTACTCGTTAGATGCAGAATTAAATTCCGCATCCAATGAGATCTCTCGATCGAAATTTGAGTAAAAACACAATGATATATGTCGAAAATACGAACAAAAAAGTACTTTTTTTTATGATACTTATCCCCAAATTTATATTAAAAAATTGTTTAAGAGGGGATCCCTTTTTTAATTTTAAAGCATTTTGATTGGCTAATACATGATGACATGGAATTTTTATTATTTTTGGAAGGCCCGTTTAAAATTGAAATTTCCTCTAATGAGTCTTTTTGTGTCAACAAGGTCCAAGTTTTTTTTATGTTAATTCTAGTTATCATTGTGGTGTTTATAGAACTTCAATTAGCTAATGTTATAATGCTCGTGATAGGATTAGGATGATTATAAATAGAATGCTCAAAAACATTAGATGCATAGTCATGAGGGCCCTTGGTGATAAGTTATTGTTTTGCAGTTGGTCATGTTTCCCTTGTGGCCGACTAGCTCCTTGAGTCTGTACTTTTCTTTGTCAAGATTTTTTTTTTGTAACCTGTAGTAATTATATTACTTTAAATAGATAAGTACATAGATGTCAAAATTGGTCTTCCCCATGGGAAACCAAACCAAAGATAAGAAGAAAAAAAAATCATCAAAGGGTCTTGGCATGTTTAACAATAAAAAAAATAAAAGTGCTACATTCCTTAATCATATCTATCCCTATGAGTGTAAATAACTATTAATCATGAGTTATACATGAGATAATTGATAGTCAAAAACTGAAATTACTCGATAACATCAACTATTATGTTGGTTCATCATTAGAAATAAGTATATAAGACACCTTATTTTCATGAGTGGGATCATGAATAGTGGCAGAATTTACATCATAAATAGATGGAGAACCCATAATTGACAATTCCATCTTTGTGGTGGCTTTGTAGATAATATTTTGAGTTTCGATGACTTGTTTAATCAGATGGAGAACCCATAATTGACAATTCCATCTTTGTGGTGGCTTTGTAGATAATATTTTGAGTTTCCATGACTTGTTTAATCTAGGCCTGGATGTCATCCATTTGTAACATAATTTTGTTTATCTCCTCTTATCCTTCAACCAACATAGTTTTCCTAATAGAGATTTAACCTTCTGGAAGAGAATGAGGATTTTGAAGTATTGTGTATCCCACATACTCATATTACCAATGCCCTTGGCCCACAATTCCATTTCTCCAACAATCTACTTTGTATCAATGGGTTCCTTCTCAATTTTTTCCCATCGTTCTTCATGGGATATCCTAGTCTTTGCCTCTTTAGGAATATGTTACATATAAAGTGTGCATGCCTCCTTCGTATCCTGCTGAACTTGTCTCTAATAAGATACTCTTTGTCCCCCTCAAGCTCGACTCCTCCTACCTCAACCGATTGTGTTCTTATAATAGGGGCTCTTCTGCACAATCTCAGCAGTTCAAATATCTACACACATGACAGTCCAAATGTCGATAGGGAAATCCTTCCACGCTAGCTCAAGAACCAAGATAGGGTAAAACTAGTGGAAGCCTTTGTTAATAGAAGCTATGTTCTTGATTGTTGAGAACGAAGCAAAACTAGTGGAAGCCTTTGTTAATAGAAGCTATGTTCTTGATTGTTGAGAACGAAGCAAAGAGTCAAGGCGAGAAACTAAAGAACAACACCAAACAAAAGGGAAAGCACAATTGTCTCAAACGAGAAATAATTAGCTTAACATTGTGAATCGAAACCATGAATGCGGGATTTTCTAATTGAACCAGTTGATTTTTCTAACTTACCTTCAGATTGTGCCTTGTTCCAGACCCCTTATGGCTTTCAATATCCATATCTCCAAGCATCATAACAAAATCAAGCATAAAATCATATTCCCTCCATCGTACCATCCATCTCTAAGGCCACATGTCAACCTCACTCTCATTACCAGAAGGGTGCGGGGTACAACCTCATTAATAGCCCGGAGCCACAATGACATCAATTGATTAGCATGTGTGTTGGCATGTTGCCTCTATGCCACTACCTTTAAGAAGACTTTAATTCTCTTTGTTAACATTATTACTTAAGTTTTTAAAAAATGATTAATAGTTTTTTAGATTTTATTTCAAAATGATTAATAATTGTTTTATGTAAATATACAAGTTAATGTAATTTTTTTTTATAAATAATATGTTTATATAAATATATAAATTGACCTCAAATTTCTAGCTAAATTAATAATTTTGACTAGTTCCCAATTTGAACTATTACAGCTGTTAATTAATATATTTTTATATGATTTATTTCAAAACGAATATGCCTTTTATATATAGATATACAAGTTCACATAAACAAAATTATATAGAGATGGAAATTAACTTAAACTATATACTATTTGTTGTCTATTTGAATTTATATCGAAGTTCGTAAAATTTGTACATAGATTAATAATTTTGAGTGCGAACTCTCAAAATGATTAATTAAAAGCTATTAATCAAAAGATCAACTTTTTTATATAAGATAAATTAATAATAATTTTGAGTGCATATTCTTAATATTAACCATTAATTTATTTTAAAATTATTGATATTTTTTATTATTTATTTGAAAATGATTAATAATATTTATATAAAGATATATGCAAGTTAATGCAAAATATGTATAAGTGAAGTGTTTGAACTAGTAGGTTTATTTCAAAATGATTAGTGATATTTTTATATTATTTATTTTAAAATAAATACTATTTTTTTTAAATAGATATGCAAGTTGCAGGTTTTTAATGAAAATGATTAATAATTTTTTTATATAAATAAATTAATAATTTTGGAGTGTAAATTTTCAAAATTTGAACTATTATATCTATTTCAAAACAACAACTACGAGGTGGTAATATCTAGACTTGGACTTCCTTCAGCATACAAACACATTACTACTGCATCTTATTCTTTGATACCTTTAATAAGTGCAACTACCTTAATTTCCTCTATAAAACGCAATCGCTCAATTAATGGAGTGCCTCTTTAAGTCTTTGATAGACTTCTCCAACCAAAAATTCACCCAGAATCTCGACCTAGTACCTTCATAGATAGACATGCAACCATATAGATTTACTCTGTCTCCACCTCAAAATTCATATATAGAACACAGAGCTAATCAAATATTTACCGAAATCCAATATACTCATGTACGAATACAATCACAGAGAATGGAAAATCTTCCTTTCATTCACAAAATAAAAACTTGAAATGCTTCACAATCCTAATCTATTATGTCTGTTATGGCCCGAACTCCCTCATTTTGGCCATCTTCCCCCTTCAACTCTATGCTCGTAGGCTTACAATACAGATCCAATGAGCTCAGTAACAAAATCCTCCAATTCTCACCACTAATTCATAATCTTATGGAACAGTTACTAAAAATAGAATTTTGATCTTATCTATAATGACTCATGCATAGATACTTCCATCACCCCTTTGACTCATCCCACTATCTTAGGGATTTGTTACCATGACTCATATTTTCAGTGACACCTATCACATTTAGAATCTGCTAAAGCTATGCTTGCTCCTTAAACTTAAACCTTTATACAAGTATTTTACAAAGAATCCACCTTGGGAAATTGTCAAGACCTTAGGGTCTGATCAAGCTTCAGAACATTGGCTTGAGAGTTAGTGCTCTTACATCATACTCCCAAAGTAGAAAGAAAACATGACCACCTGGCCATGTGTCTTCAATTCATGTCTTCCTGGACCCCAAACTTTTTTTTTATTGTTATTCATAAGCTTCGTTGTCATCATTTATCCTTGGCTGTAACCTTCTAGGCTTCTAGACCTTGTATTGTAGTGCTCCACTATCTTTTCCTTCATCATTCTTCACTTTCAATTCAACTTTACAATATGCTATTTGTTTTACCATGTTGTAACTTTTCTTAGGAAACTACATCATTTTCCACACGTAATCTATCTCACCTTGCAACTCTATTTCCTATTGAAAATAATATTTATTCTCATTACTTTGCCATTGCACTTTTTCTTCACTCACAAGGATATAATTACTCGTATAACCTTTTGTACTTTCACCTTTAGGATGTTGGCTACTCTCTTCATTGTCTACCACCCATACATCCTAAATGCCTTTGAAAACATATCCCTCTACAATATTCATTTGTTGCTTTTTATCTTCAGCGTTACTTCCAATAATTGAATTTATTCTCCAACTCTCATACTATAGTAACATACTCATCCTTCCTTTCTTCTATGCTAGCAAACACATCATGAGTTCGAGAACTAGCACACATCTTTTTCTCAACTACAGCTTGAGACACTTCTCCAATATCACTCCCATACTCTCAGGTTCTTCTAGCAAACATTCCAACAAATCCTCTTCTATTCGACATTCCTCAAGTACTTCATCACAATAATGCTCATCATCTTGAGCATATCTTTCTTCTTCCTTGACAACCTTCAGTACTTGTCCTTCATTTACTTTGTGACTACTTGTGTAATCAATTCAAATTTGTTCATTTCTATGACATGCTTCTTTTGGTCATAAGACAAATTTGTTTCACGTCTTTCCTCATTACACTCTTCATTTCTGCCTTTCTATAAGCCCTCATCATAATCTATCTTTGCCATAATTTCTCCATTAACATTCTTCTGCAACTGTTTTCCATCAATCTCCTTAATCAATCCATTGGCTTACCTCTTTGAGACAGTGTTTCTTCATTCTTCATCATAATAAAATTATGATCTTCCCTTTTCATGCATTAGAGGAAATTTCAACTCAAAATGGGCCTCTTAAGAAAAATAATAAAATAATAGTTAAAATAATATAATAATATTTATTAATTTTGGAGGAAGAAATTGAAAAAAACTATTTTTTATTCATATTTTCGACATATCTACTTATGATTTTACTCAAATTTCGATTGGGAGAGTTCCTTGGATGCAAAATTAAATTCTGCATCCAATGAGTAGCCACTCGGCATACTTTTGACGAAACCCTCTACCCCAAAAACAAGAAATACCTGAAAAAACGTGATGATGATGTCAAAAATACAAACAAAAAATGTAGTTGTTTTTATGATACCTATCCCCAAACTTATATTAAATTTTTTTTAAGACATGTGCAGTATTTCAAATTTAAAGCAATTTCATTGGCTAACACATGATGACATGGAATTTGAATTATGGTTAAAAGGCCCATTTTAAGTTGAAATTTCCTTTAATGACAGCTTCAGATAATTGAACTAAAATTTCCTTTTGGCCATCTATGAAAGTCATCTTCACCCTATTCTCATCAATAATAGGTTCCTTGTCATAAGAAACGAATGTCTTGTTTTCTCTAAGGACAGATTCATCTTCTCTAAGGACAGATCCTTCATTTTGAACTTCTCTTCCATTAATTAAGCTATCTATTAAATCAAATTTGTCTTCATCAAAAATACATTCATCATCATACTTCACTTCATTGTTTTCATCCATCTTTAAGACAGTTGTAGAAGACTGTCTATCTCTTGCAAAACTTGCAAGCATACACAAATTGTCAATTTTTAAAGCAAAAGGCTTTATAGCCCCATCTAATTCCTATGTCAGCATAACCTCCTATTGGTTTCAACAATCCAAGCATCTCAGGAGATCCTCACTTGATCTCCCTTTATCACTCTTTCAAAAAACTGCACTTAGCTCAGGTTCACAAATGTGAATAGTCACATCATACTCAATCCTCTTGAGTTCTTCCTGCAACCAATTCACTCTTGGCATCTCCCTTTCCAACTCAACATATTTCCCATATTTTGTAAACATTTTGTCTAAACACTAGACCCCAAATTCTGCAAGATCATCTTTTGAGGTCACCTTTTGGTATAGGTTTTCAGTCCACAAAGTTTTCAGTAAATGTACTTCACCTCAATGTTTTTTATCCTCAACAATCATACTTCCCTTATTTATTTTAGCAACAGAATTCTCTAATGGTCTACTAACAATTTCTTTCTCTACATATATATGATTTTTGAATTGTTCATCTATATGAGACAAGGCTATCTTATTTTCCTTTTCAACAAAATTATGTTTTTTCTTTACCCATATGTCTTTAGGAAGCACATCTTTACTCATTTCAATCTTCATAATAGTGCTTAATGATTGTTCTCTTACATTACTTCCACATCCTATAACCATACACCAACTGCTAATCTTCAAGATGCTAGGCTCTTTAGCCTCAGTTAATTTCCCTAAAACCATCAAGCGTTCATGCTCCTTTGACTCTTCCACATAGTCCATGAGACTCACAATAGAATTATTTTCAACATATTTATCTTTTTTTCTGCTTTAATAAACTCATCTACAAGTCCATTGACGGAAACTTTCTTGATATTTTCTTCATGAAGCAACTCATTACCTTCTATGCCTGCATCCACAAACATTTCGTTAGTTTAAAAAACATAAGGAATTTCAACCCCAGCTAATGCCTTTCTCCTTTCTCGCTGCCCAAATTCCTCCAACGATTCCTGAGACTTTCATCACATGTATCTTCTACATTCTCACTCTCTTCTTCATCGAGGATTTCACCTTGTTCAGGTCTACATATGAAAACCTCTTCTTCATGCTCATCCACTCTGAGTTCTTCCTATATAAATGGCTCTTCCTTATATCTTAGCTACAAAGAAAGCCATTTCACCTTCTTCTTTATCAATATCCACCCTTAGTATTTTTATTCCTTGCTTCTTTGTAATAGCTCCATCAATACTCCAAGACTGTCTTTTAACTCATCCTTCTCTCTATCATACTCTTCATTATTCATTTTCTTTCTTATTCCATTTACTTTGGCATCTTCTTTCTCTCCTCCGTTGCGGCTTATCTCTAAACCTATGCTATGAATTTTAGTAGTCATCTTCCTCCCCATCTCTATTATTTTCTTCCCACTTACTGTGAACTTCACTAATCCTCTGCAATAGAATTTATATTTCATCCTGCTACAACTACCTCGCCAATCCTCTCCTTTGTACTTGGTATTTTGGAAACAATGGTCCTCTATCTGTAACCTCCCGAGCACTGCTCTCTTCTCCTTCTAGGATTCTACTCTCAACTCGCCTTCTCTTGAGAACACTCATGGTCCTCCTAAATTCCAACCTCATCTGAAATAAATAGGTCCTGGACACACTCCTCTTTCACTTAGAAACCTTTACTGGATTCCTTCATCACTACATCAAATATGTGATCTTCTTGGTGATATAGACCTCAACAACTGCTACCTACTCTTTTTTATGTTAAAATAAAATACCATTTTCATATCATATCTCAACATACCTATTATTTCAAGAACTTTAAGTTTTGTGCTATTAATCTTTCAAAATCCTGCTGATGTCAAACTTTCATGGCTATTTAAAATTCTGCTTGTCTCCAATCCCAGGCTGAACTTACATTTTTCCTTTTCTTGCAACTACTTCTCCCAAAGTATAATGCCTTATTATTAAGGTCTTTTATCTTTCCAAAGCTCTAAGCTTCTTCTTTTCCTGCATGCAAGTGTTCTTAACTCACAAATATCCTCTTTACACAAAATCCTCTTAGTCCACAAAACTACCTCTATAGATCTCTATCTGTCTTCTTACCTTCTCAAGAACATTCCTGCTTTGATACCAAAAATGATGGCAAGGGTCAATTCTCTTCTCTTACTCGAAGATATTTCAACACTACCCCAACATAAGTCTAGTTTCATTTACTGAAGGAAACATGCACATTAAAATATAGGTTATGTTCTTTCTTACCAATTCCAAGTAACGTTCACCAATTTTAACTTACCTTAACGCTTTGGTTCTAGATCCCTTAAGAAGTTCATAAATCGATGGAAAGACACTCATACCCATAGGAATATGACAGAACCAATCCCAACTCGGCACTTATCTCGGCCTCTTCACAAATATGTTTTATAAAGCTATTCTTGTGGTAGGTATCCAATTATCCTCTGTCATGTACACCTATACTAAAACTTCCTGGAAACTCATCGACCTACCTCATGATTTTTCTACTATATTCATCAAGGTTAGTTCATTCTAAAACCCTCATCTTTGAACTCTCAAAACAATACGACTTGTGCTCTGATAAAATAGAGACACCACACTTGTACAATTAATCCACTGTCGATGATACTCTTCTACCTCATCAACTATACCACCAAGATCTTGTCGAATTCTCAAACCAATCTCAACCTTCCTTCTTGTTGATTTTATTCCAATCGATCTTTATCCTTAAACTCTTCTCCTTTAGAGAACGCAGGTTGTTATTCTCACTAGGTTGTCGGCCCTATATGTGGATTTGTTTTTCAACACACAACCACTATCCAGTTATCCATTCATTGTCCTCCTCTGCCATACTACAAATATTCAACCCGTAAATAAAAAAGATTCCTATATTAACGCAGTCCAGACTTGGCCTTCCTCCAACATACAAACATATTACTACTACAACTTATTATTCGATACCTTCAATAAGTGAAACTACCATTCTTTCCTCTAGAACGCACAATCACTCAATTAACAAATTGCCTCTTTAAGTCTTTGATAGACTTCTACAACCAGAAATTCACACAGAATATCTACTTAGTACCTTTACAGATAGGAATGCAACCATACAAATTTACTCTATCTCCACCTCAAAATTCATATACAGAACACAGAGCTAACCAAATATTTACCAAAATCCAATATATTCATGTACGAATACAATCACAAAGAATGGAAAATATTCCTTCCATTCACAAAAGGAAAATTGTACATGCTTCACAATCCTAATCTATTATGTATTCTATGGTATGATCTCCCTCACTTTGGCCATCTTCCCCCTTCAACTCTATGCCCATAGGCTTACAATACAAATCCAATGAGCTCATTAACAAAATCCTCCAATTCTCACAACTAATTCCTAAACTTATGCAACATCTCCTAAAAATAGAATTTTGATCTTATCTCTAATGACTCAAGCATAGATACTTCCATCACCTCTTTGAGTCATCCCACTATCTTAGGGATTTGTTACCATGACTCATATTTTCAATGACACCTATCACATTTGGAATCTTCTAAATCTATGCTTGTTAATTAAACTTAAACATTTATACAAGTATTTTACAAAGAATCCCTCTTGAGAAATTGTCAAGACCTTGAGGTCTAATCAAGCTTTAGAAATTTGGCTTGAGAGCTAATGCTCCTGCATCACCCATGCCTTGTCTACCCTCAATTATGACTCAACATGTTTAAGCCATGTGCTATCACATATATAGTAGTCGGGCTACCATATTCTATTTTTCATATTTTAGTACACTTTTCAACCAGCTCCCTTACATATGAGATGCTGAGATGAGCATCTATGATGGATCATTATTTGATGATGGACTATAGTACTCTCCCATGTCATGACTAAGTCTCAAGACACTCATATTTGAGGACTGATGTAGTCATTTAGCCATTTGTAGAGCAGACAGTAGTGCCCAAAGTTGCATCAGTAGTTTCTCATTGGATAGATGTTTGTTCAGATTGATTATTTACATGTATATGACTCATCGGATATTATCTTGTGTTATGGTTATTATTGCTCTTATACTCATTATTTTGACATGTCTTAGAATCTAGTGTCATGATATGGTGATCATATAAATATGTGGACTTGGATGTATTGATATTATGTATGTATGTCCCTAATTAGACCTGGAAGTTCTTGACCCATACTCATTGGTTTTACCCTCGTTAGGGAGAATAGTTGTGATCATTCCCACCATACTTTGGCTTGATAGTGTTGGTTTCATTGTTCACTATATCTACCCATCCATTACCTTCCAGTTATGTTTTTATCCCAGCCTACTACTTGACTTGTGGCATGGAGGACATTTCCGTCCTAGAGCCTCTTTGTTGGACAAGCTTCCCTATTTATTTGTGTCTCAGCTTTGAGTTTCCTAGGTTGTGTTGGCTAAACCTGAAACAAATAGCATTTCCATCAATACAATGTATTTGGAAATGAAATAAATTTATTATGAAAAATATCATTCATGAAAAGTAGTGTTTTTGAACATAGATGAATGCAAGGCAATCCTAATGAAATTGGTTTTGAAGTATATTGAAATTAATATCTTAAAACATTCATGAAAAGTAGTGTTTTTAAACATACATGAATGCATGAAGCCTCAATAATAAAAATCCGTGTAATAAATACATGGACCAAGGCTATGGAAATTCAAAGGCCCAAAAAGAAATGGTTTTAAAAAAAATATATCTAAATATTGTTGGCCTCATTTGTATTTGATTTGGATTGTGAGCATTTGTCAAGGTGAATAAGCACTTCTGAAAGTAGCTTATCCATTTGTGAGACACTGACATCCCTTGTGTTATTGCTTGTCCTGCATATGCTAGAGTGAGTATTCCATTTCCATATTTGAAGTGTCGTAGTGTCAAGTTGGTAGTCACCTTTTCACCTAGCCTTGTAAATTTTAGCCTTCACCCTTCACTAGAAAATTGATTACAACTATGAAATGATTATGGTCTTGAAAGTCTGGATTGAGTTATAGTTAATACAGGAAAACCCTATATATTTGGTTGATAGATCGCCAGTGAAATGGTTAATACTTGTTATGATTATTACTTGAATGATTTATAGATCATGTCTTAACCTTTGAACACTTGCAGTGAATGGATGTCAGCCTGAGTTATATTATATGGCCATTTACAAATTATTATTTTGTCTATCTGGGTATATTGGATATTGTAGATGATCATGCAGAGACTTATAGGGTGTATGAGTATCCACCTAGGATGGATTTGGACTCCCCGAGTCTAATGAGACGGCTTGATTTTAGTTCTGAGAAGTTGCAAAGATGATTTGGCTCAGTGTACCTTTCTGGTGTAGTTTTTCTATACTGGATGACTTGTCTGAGCAGGGATATGATTTTGTTGGATCTCCTAGGGAGATGTATAGGGAAGGTGGGATCCAGCCACTTGTTTGTACCATATTACCCCCTTCCCAGATATCCTGGTGGGCTCAGTTGGATAATGCAAGAACCCTAGGAGGCAGTTTTGGGCATATCATGTTTCCCGATGTAGATAAAAAATAATTAAAATGGCTACTTGTAGAAGGAGCAAGTCGATAAATTCAACTTGAACGAGGACTGACTTAGTTGATTAGCCGACTAAGTCGATGAGCCGACTTAGTCGATCATCCGATTAAGTCGATGGGCCGACTAAAGTCAGTCGGCCGACTAAACTAAGAGATTAGGTCGACCACCTAAGGTCGTGTCGGTTCATCGAACCGACAGGTAGTTATTTTGTAACCGTTATATAAATTATATATATTAGGTTGTTTAGCCAGATGAGAACTCAGTTCGGTTCCCTGCATTGTATGGACTCACTTTAATAATATAATCTGTTTTAATTCTATCTGTTCTTGTCTCTTGTCTCTGTTCTATATTTATGTATGTTTTAGTGTGTATTATTGGTAACCTTATGTGATTTGTGAGATTACGACACTGGTTCCATTGTCGGGACTACACGACTGGAATGTATGCAAACAAATGATACCAGAACAGGAGATCAAGGACTGGTGGGATCGTAAAGTTGCAAACTAATTGCAGAATTATGCGTGAAGAAACAGATTAATAGTTGCACAAGCAAAAGAAAAAAAATTCACAGAAATGCATGAAAAGTTTGTCGAATCAATGCCCCAACTTTTGAAGAAATTCCTGGATGAGAAAACCGAACGGGATTAAAGAACAACAGTTGCTGGAAAAACTAATCCGCAGAGGTAGAACAAACTTATCAGAGTGGTTTGAGAAAATCGCTGATGACTTCTGTGAGGAACAAGCAGTCGAAGACAGAACTTCGATAGAAACAGTGCAGGAGAAATTTTACACAGATCTCACCGAACAATTTCTCTGTTCCCTACTGACCTTGCTGTTCAAATTTTTTATCGAGAAGGGAGTAGCACATATTGTCGAACCTCGTCCATCCCTTCATGAACTGCCAACAAACTCTAACTAGGCAGAGAAACAGAGGAAGTGGGAAAAATTGATTGTAGAAAGGGAGTGGGAATAATTCCTAAGCAAATAGACTGAACTATCTGGGCTTTCTAAAAAGAATCGGGTAGGCTATGGGGGGGTAGCTGGTCATATGTCGAAGATAGAGCATAGTGGATCCTAGTCGACTAGAACCCGATATCAGTCACCAGTAATGAGAAGTCGACTAAAAGGGACCTCAAGAGAATAATATCATACGAAAGTATGTCCGACATTCAGAAAATAGAAAGGGAAGAGAGACACCAGAGATGGGAAGCAAGACTAGAAAGGGCCTTAAAGCTGCACAGAGGAAGGAACCCTAGGGAGAACAACTAGGAAGAGAATCCGCCAGAGTCGAGTCATGACCAACATGGAGAAGGCGTAGAACAAGAAGTGTCCCCTAAGGAGGAAGAATTGTGGATAGAGCAGCAAGAAGCTCTCCAATTAAGAGCTCCCAATGAAGGAACAACCCATTCATCATTGAATATGCGTACTCGAATACAGACTATTGTCGAAGAAGACCTCCGACTACGAGCTAGTGACTTCAGTATATGGAGCCGACTAGGCGACGAAACGTACCCTGGACGACACCTTATTATACGTTGACTAGTGGAAGGGAACTGGGTGACCTTTCAAGTGGCAACCTCCCTCCGAAGTATCCACTTGCTCTTACCGACACATGAAGGAGCACCCCCCCTGCCAAATACATCTTTAGAAGAAATCGAACAATTAGACATGTGAACAAATAGTTGCAGTGGACCATCGACAGCAGAAGTCGACATCAAACAACTGCACGTTGATGAAGAATCGATAATTGACGGGAACATAAGTTCTGTCGACCAGAATTCTGCAGGCACGAATACACCAATAACCCCACCACCCTCATCACCACCCCCACCCACAACGCCACCACCTTCTGAGAGTAATGATAGTGATTTAGAAATGGGTCACGGATCGGCTCACATCCCTCTATATGAAGGGGATGAGGACCCCAAATGACATTAGTTCGTCTGCGAGTCAACCTGGGAAGCCAACCAGGTTATAGACGAAGATAGACAAATGGCACAGTTCGCAGGGGCCTTAAGGAAAAGGGCATTGACGTGGTAGATGACCTTTTCGGAAAGACAACCCAGAGCGATAAAAGCCAAGATTAAAGCGCAATTTTTGTCATTTTTCAAAACCCCAGATGCTAAGCACCTGGCCGCGAAGAAGCTTAAAACCACATCACAAAATCTAGGGGAATCCATCCGTGACTAAGATAAGCATTGGAAATACTTACTGAGCTAATTGGATTATGTTATAGATGAACAGTTACTAATCCATTGGTTTCTTGCAGGACTATCTCAAAAATTACGCCGACACATCAGTCTAGAGACGTTCAAAATGTACGAGGATGCACTAACAAAAGATCTTCAGGTAGAGATGGACAAGGATATACCCGTTTACCCCATGGACCACAGATTGGAACAAAAGCTAGAGAACGTACAGAAGTCTCTGAAGGAGCTAAGCCTCAATAATCAGGAGATCTGGTGCACTAAATGCTTGACGAACAGCCATTCAAAAGATCACTGTTGACAAGAATATAGACGACAAGACGTCAGCTTTGTACAAACCAAGTCCTTTTGCGACATTTTCCAGGAACACGGAGATCATTCTACCAAATACTGCCCGTTTAACATGAAGAACGGCAAGGCTTCCTGGTGCGCCATCTACGAGACCAAAAGTCATAACACGACTGACTATCAGTTAAAACTGAAGAACCGACAGAACTATCAAGCGGTCTACGAAACGAATGCAGTGGCACAACATAATGAGCAAAAAAGTCTAGCAAATGATTAGAACAGACAAAGATACGAGAGTCGATGATATGAGCGCTAGTATGACAATCGACGCCAAGGCTACAGAGGAAGAGGTCGATTCCTTGGGAATCGTGACACACGCCCACATCGACCCATCCAGTGCTTCACATGTTACAAAGAAGGTCACCGGTATGCAAACTGTCCATACAAGGACAGGACTGATCTTAAATTATGTACCCACTATGGGGTAGGGTATCACTCGCTAGAGGATCTCCCTACCATGTTAGAAAAAATTAATACCAATAAAATTGTTAATGTCTTGTCTTGTGTGCAAAAGTATGATGTAATAACCACCAAAAATTTACATATTGTAACTCAGCAAGGAACAAAAACAGGTACTGATAACCCCAGAATTAGTAAGATTAAAGAAACAAATGTCTATCCTAACCCACTGAAGGAAAAACAAACATATAAAGAAGAAACTCATGTATTTCAAGAAATTGCACAACAAGAAAACATGCCTAACAGTCGACCCGACACAATAAATTGATTAATCCAACTTGTTCAAATAGACAAATCAGTATCTCAGTTCATCGAATTATTGCATGAAATAAAAGCTACCAACTCTGAAAAACAAACAAAAAACATATGCAACTTGAATCAAAAAGACAAAAGTGATGCCGACCAACTTGTCGACCTAGAAATCGAAGGTTACCACGTCCAACAAGTAGTGCTCGACTTCGACTCACAAGTAAATATCATGACTCGTGACACTTGGGAACAGATGGGTAGACCTCGACTCTATGAGTCAGGCATATACCTGAAAGTAGCCGACCAAGGCCTAATTGAACCCATTGGAGTCTGGAAAAATGTCAACACAACTATCAAAGGAATCTCGACCAAGGTTGATTTTGAAATCATTGACCCAAAATAAGGATCCAGCTCCTTCCCAGCACTAGTCGATCGACCTTGGGGTAGAAAGATGAAAGCATCCATATCCTTGGACAAGGAACGAATCAAATTAAAAGGAAATGGTCAAAAGGTCATTGTACCCATTCATCCATCCCAAGGGGAACCTTGGACTGAACCTATTGATGAAGAAGTCGATGTCAGACAACTCTACCGAATCCACAATGATGCAGACTACACATAACCAAACATCCATGGAGAACTTCACTTAGGTAACCAAGACTCAGTTGGGTATAACTCAGACGCCGAATTGTACAACTGGGAGATTGAAAACTACAAAACACAAGCAAGAGGGTGCTAGACTATACAGAAAGTGAAGAAAAATCCCACCCAACAGTGCTTCATACTATCCATTGTCCCAAAAATCATCGAAAAGAAAATAAGGGAACACCCTACCTTACAACCAACCAACTTGAATACTACACAAATACCAAGGTATAAGGAGAGGGAATCACCAGTCATGCATGTCAAGCAAGTATCTAAAAATATTGGTGAACATGGCCGACTTCAAAGCCTAGTTGAAACTTTTACAAGGCAAGCAGCTAGATGGTGGTATACCCATCAGACAAAACTATAGACCTAGACAACTGCTTCGACTTACTTTGTTGAAAGGTTTGGAGGAAAGAAGTTAACCCAGCAATCTCAGATACCTGTATTCACTCATTGATAGAACCCAGAAGATCATATCAAAACTTATGAAAAGGAGTGGAGAAGACTGGGATACAAGGATCAACGAGCCTGGCCACACTTGTTCCCCTCAACCCTAGCTGACTTACCAAACAAATGGTATAAGATGGAAGAAGCTCGAGGTGAGACCTTCTTATGGCATGAACTCAAAGAAAATTTTATTAAAGACTTCAACTTCATACCTCAAAATGAAAATCTGGTCAAGACAGCAAAGCGTATTAAACAATTTATCCAACCGACCAAAAACCAACCCTTTCAAGACCATCGACAGATAAGGGACTGTAACAATATACAAACATGGTCAATACCACAGTCGACCCATTTACAATTAGAAAATGAAAAAACAGAAGGAAAGAGCTTCAGATGGAAATCCAACCATGTCGAAACGACAAAACCTATCTACACAATCCTGAAAGTCGCAACAACTGACAAACATGATACTGACAGAATGACTGCAACCGACTGCCCTTCCACATTCTCATAGTTTAAGGAAGGGATTAGACCAATCAATGAAGCCAAAGCACCAGAATGGCTAGATGCCAAAGTAAAAACTAAATAAGTCGACATCTCAAATGACGATCAATCAAAACTAGCAAAAATTGGTGACCACTGGAACGAACAACAGACCACAGAGATAGTGAACTTACTAAAAGAGTTCCAAAATGTCTTTTCCAGGGATTATAAAGACCTAAAAGGCTTATTCCACAAAATGGGAGAAATGAAAATTGATACTAAACCTGATGTTCGACCTGTCAAGAAGAGACCTTATAAACTCGCTCACAAATACAAAGAGACAGTCAAAAAGGAAATTGATAACATGTTTGCAGCAGGCATCATCTACCCCATTGACCAATCAGAATGAGCAAGTCCAATGGTCATAGAAACCAATAAACATGACCCGACCAGGCTAAGAATTTGTGTCGACTTTAGGGAACTAAACAAAGTAACACTGACAGACCCATTTCCAACCCCTTATCCCGATGAAATCTTGAATGAAGTTGCAGGACATGAGTGCTACTCATTTACAGATGGATTCTCTAGCTATAACCAAGTACCAATAGCTAAAGAAGACCAGAAGAAGACAACATTTGTGTGTGAATTTGGTTCCTTTGTTTACAAAGTTATGCCTTTTGGATTAAAGAATGCACCTACAGTGTTTTCTCGAATTGTTGTCAAAACATTTCAAGAATACATCTATAAGACCATGGCAGTATACTTCGATGACTAGACAATATACTCCACCTTAAAAGATCATTGCAAATGGCTCAGACTTATGTTGGAAAGATGTAGACAGATTCAACTCTCCCTAAACATCAATAAATGTATACTTATGACCCCCATAGGGACACTATTAGGGAACATTGTCTGTCAGGAAGGTATCAAGGTCGACTTTGCAAAGATTAAAATTATCCTCGACCTAAAACCACCAGTAAACCCCAAACAAGTCAGGGTATTACTTGGCCATACAGGCTATTACAGAAAATTCATAAGATACTATTCAGATATGACCTACCCTCACAAAGAACTATTAAGGGATGATCATGAGTTCAACTGGACAGAGGAATGCCACATATCATTCGAAAAATTAAAAAGAAAACTAGTCGAATCCCCCTTCCTAAAGTTTCCAAACTGGTCAATCAAATTCCATGTGCATATTGATGCATCAGGAATAGCAATAGGAGAAATCCTAACTCAACCAGGAGATGATGGAATGGATTACCCCATAGTTTACAGCAGTTGGAAATTAAATAAGGTTGAAAGAAACTATTCAACTACAAAAAGAGAAGCCCTAGGTATGGTCTTTGCCCTCCAAAAGTATCGACATTACCTTTTAGCTAACCCCTTCACATTCTATACTGACCATCAAGCCCTGAAGTATCTTGTCAATAAACCACTCCATCATGGAAGGATTTGTCGATGGCTACTTCTCTTCCAAGAATTTGACTTCGAAGTCGTTGTCCGACCAGGTAAGTTAAATGTCAGGCCCGACCATCTATCCCGAATCGACATAGGAGAGGAACCGACTGGAGTCGACGATGACTTACCTGATGCACATTTATTTTGCATACAGGCAGTACCAACAGAACTAGAAGAAATAGCTCAGTTCTTAGAGGACAGAAATGCACCAGAAGGTATGACTACCAAGAAAAAACAAATCTTAGCTATGAAGGCTGTAGCATACAACCTCATTAACGGATTTTTATACAAAATGGGATTAGATGACATCCTCAAAAGGTTTGTACTTGAACATGAATGAGACCAAATTATGCATGAAGCACACTATGGACTTGCAGGAGGACATTTCCAAGCAGACACAACTGCAAAGAAAATCCAACAGTCAGGATTATGGTGGCCAACACTCCACAGAGATTGCAAAAAATTTTTTAGTCGATGTGACAGATGTCAAAGACTAGGTCGACCCCTTCCTAGTACAGAAATGCCATTGATATCAGTAAACCCTAGTCTCACATTCGAAATCTGGTCCATAGACTTCATAGGACCATTTTCTATCCCCGCAAAAATATCAGGTGCAAGGTATATTATTACTGCAGTAGAATACGTCACTAAATGGGCAGAATCTAAACCCATCGATACATGTTCTAGTGAGATAGCTGCTAAGTTTCTCTATGAAAATATCATCACTAGATTTGGATGCCCACTAACCTTGATTAGTGACAAGGGGACACACTTTATCAACAAAACTATCAAAACCCTGACCGACCAATTCCAAATCGACCACCGACGGAGTATAGCATATCATCCCTAGTCGAATGGAGCAATTGAAGCATTCAATAAAACATTAACAAAAGGGTTAACCAAAATATGTAATGCTGACAAGGACGACTGGGATGAGAAAATACCTGCAGTCTTATGGGCAAACAGAACAACCTATAAACGATCGACCGACCAAACCCCATTTCGACTAGTCTATGGACAAGAAGTAGTAGTCCCACTACACTTCCGGAAACAGACACCTATTATTGCATAAATATTACATGTCGATGTCAAACAGGGAAGGAGGGACCGACTGTTTCAACTCAGCAAGCTGGAAGAGCACCGACTCATGGCCATGCAACACCAAGAAATTCAAAAGCAACAACAGAAAGCATGGCACGACTGCAACATCAAGAACAAAAACCTATCGGTCGGTGACCTTGCGTTACTCTACAATAGTCGAGTCAAAGGAAAACCTAAGAAACTCCACACATAATGGATGGGACCTTACATTGTCGAAGAGATACATCCCAACAGATCAGTTCGAATAAGGATGTTACAAGGCATAGTATTTCGGAAGCTCGTTAATGGAGCCTGACTAAAACGTTACAAAAACTAATTCAATATATAT
>LPNX010298033.1:312654-342410 GCA_001517045.1 Pseudotsuga menziesii
AAACCATGACAGAAAATCACCATTTCGTCAACTGACATCATGACCCTTGACCATTCTCATCGACCACTCCTGTTGACCATTCTCATCACCGACACCAACCAACAACCTCGATAGTCCCATCACGCATTCATGACCTCCAGTGCCGAAAGCAAGTCACCATTAACTCACACTCGTGTATTCCAGTTGGAACATCATGTCCACCATTAATACAGCCATTGCCGCACACAAACACAGCATCGCCTATAAATACCATACCACCGAAGGTTAACTGACCACAACCTATACAGACAGAGCATCAGAACACCCAGTCAACCAAAAGCCGAGAACCCCGTAGTGACATCGACCAAACCAACACAATGGCCCCCAAGCAGACTAGAGCATCTACCAAGGCAAAAGAAATATAGGCTATGGATACACCTTTGGTCTGCAGGCTGAAGAACATAAAAAATTCCAAAGTACAGGAAGGACCATGGTAGAAGCTATGGACTGAGATCCAAGAGTGGGCCTTTGTCGACAAAAAGGCCACTCAAGCAGCATAGAAAATCCAACGCAGCACTCTCTTCGGCTATGCAAATGCACCGCTGATGGCCAGCTTTGGTGGTACAAAGGAAGATGCTGTGAAGTTCATTATCAGTTGATATCACAATGGCCGGTTCTACTTTGATGAGCCGATCGACATCTCTGGATATGTCATCTCCAAGCTGACCGGTCTCTCTAATAAAGGAGACCCTGTACCAGTCGGGATCAAATAAGGACTGGTCGAAGAACTTACGGGATCACCTTCAGGAAAAAACTCAAAAGGGTTGATGATCATCCAAATCACAACTCAAACACCACATATTGTGTCCAAAATCATTGCAATCACACTCACATTAGCAGGTCGAGGCAGCGACCTCAAGTTAGAGATGCTGGAAGGCGTCGACACTATTGCCACTGACGTACGATTATACAGATGGGGGGATTATGTTGCCAACATGATAAATACTGTTTGTGAACGATGCCAAGAAATGGGGGGAATCATCAAGTTCCCCTCCCTCATCTTATGGATTGTTATGTACCACATCTTCCCAGAGGGGAGCCCATTCTTTCGAGAACTGTCCAGGTTCGACATGTGGAGGTTTAAACCCTTCTCCCAGAAAGGAACCCTGCATGAACTAGAGCGTGGGAAAGTATTACTAGAGAACTGGTTCCACATTAGAGGAATTTTGGGGTCTAAAATGGGCCTCCTAAGGAAAATAATAAAATAATAGTTAAAATAATAAAATAATATTGATTAATTTTGGAGGAAGAAAGAAAAAAACTACTTTTTGTGTTCGTATTTTTGACATATCTCCCTGTGTTTTTACTCAAATTTTGATCGGGAGAGCTCGTTGGATTCGGAATTTGATTCCGCATCCAATGAGTACCCACACTGCATACTTTTGATGGACCCCGCTACCCCAAAAACAAGAAATACCTGAAAAAATGTGATGATGATGTCATCANCCTCTAATGACAACTGAAATTTCGCACGACTAGATGGAGGGTGCCTCAAAACATCCGACGAAATCTACCCACGAACTCCCACATCCAGCTGGAGCTTGACATACCTCGGTGTGGTACATGCAGGGAAAGGACTCCAACGTCAAATCCCTTGACTACTATCCGTCTGTCGACCAGATCTTCCGAGAACTGTCTCGACAGGCTATGACGAAGATACCAGTACCAGCAGTAGCCAAACAGATCGAATTCTCGATCGAGGAACCACTCATCGACCAAGAAAAGGAGGAATACTATGAGCTCAACCTCTACATTAGCACATTTGTGTCGGAGGACACACCGGTCGAACACACTGGTCGACTACAGATAACTATCAAACCTCCAACCGCAAAGAAAACAGAACCACAGCCTACAAAACCAAAGCCACAGCCACAGCAGCAGACAAATCCTCTGGCTCCAGCAAGCGTCGTCCCGACTTAGGCACCGACTGGCGAAGACGAACCAGAAAACCCTGAGTATGCTATTACAAAAGGTATTATTCGGAAACTGGCCAACGAAATAATAGCAGCCAGGAAGAAACTAAAAACACAAGAACAACAAAAGGGTAAAGGTAAGCGCAAACTTATCATTGCCGAATCATCAGACGACGAAGAGGAACTGGCATCTACGGCCCTTGACATTATAGAGGATGCTGCCGCAAATAAAGTGCCGGTCGAGACCCAGTTCCAGCGCTTTGTCGAAGCAGGAGCACAAGCAGGTCGACCGAAGAAAGCAAAAACTGTGATGACACCTGAAAACATCGTCGATCTTGTGTCAACACCTCCACCCCCATCACCGACACAAATAATCGAGAAACAAGCACCGGCACAACAGTTAGTCATCCCCCTCGACTTATACAAAAGCGCAATGCCAGAGATGGTAAAAGAAAAGTTCAACATAGACACCGACTTACAAGCTTTCTTTGAGACACTTCCTGCACTGTTTAAATCGTCCCAGAAGATTTCCACCCAGGCACCTATCTATACAGGTAGGGGCACACAACCCCCAGTCGTTGCAACCATCACGTCGACCTTCACAAGACAACCCGAAAAGGAAGGTCATGTGACTGGACATCTATCCTCCACTACTGCGTCGGCTAAACCCATACCCTCAACCGACCTACCAGCCACTGCACCCATGGAAGCAGAAATTCCTTCTGATGTAAACCCACACGACAACCTACCACTCAACCATACTTCCCCCAAACCCATCACCCGCGACCATTCACCAACTCCATCACCTCCGCCACCACCATCTCCACCACCACCACCTCCCCCAGATTCAGAGATAGGCCCACCACAACCAACTACATCCACACAACCAGAGGTGACCGCCATCCCACCCCCCCAATCAGACAAACCATCAGCCTCTAACCCACAGACCCAACACCTGGGATCAACTATTGCAGGTACACAGGAGACAGAAGAAAAAAAGCACAAGAAAAAGAAGGAGCATCATGAGAAGTCTTCCAAAATACAAATCAGCTTAAAGGATGCAAGTTCCTTAACCGACACATAGATGGGACAACTCCTCAAAACCCTAGCGAGCGAAGCAAAGACGAGGAGTGCAAGGAAAAGTAAAGAACTCCAGGACAAAAAGATAGAACAGATCGAGTTTCTCGACAAATGCCGAAATTTGGCCTAGTCTGTCATGTCAGGCCCCATAGAGATCGACACAGATAAACTGCTTGAAAGAGCATATCAGCTATTCGAGAGCATGGTGTTGACCCTCCAAGCGTACATCCAGGAAACCAAGGAAGAATAGAAAGAGGAAACTGCCAAACTCCTATTGGCACATCACACTGCATTTTTGGAACCGTACAAAGTATTGCAGGACCATATGGAGGAGTCTTTCATAACCGAAGATGTACTAAGAGATTGGCCTACTCACTATGGGCAAGTTTACCAACAGACAAGACAGACTTGGCAAGAGATTTAGGCACTGGAGAGCAGAAAGACCACGGAGGCAGCACTTAGACAGACAATAGAAGAATAGATAGTGCTGGAAACCACCAAAGTGCAGAAACTAGAACGGGAAGCACATCAGCTAGTGCAACAAGCTCTCCCCAACTTAGGGAAAGTCGACATCATCTTCCCATAGATTAAACGACTTGTTGAGACTGCAGAGGAGCAGGACCAGTTCATGGGCCCCAAAATGGAGAGGATAGCCGAAGTCTCCATCTCAAAAAAGATGTCGATCTTGTCAGGCTTAACCACACTGACCATCGATATCCAGAAAGATTTGCAGAGTTGGACAGATTTCCAACATCACCTCACCATCACAGCCCCAACCATTGTGGAAGTCTACGTACAGAAACGACCGACCATCCGACTTCATAGCCCTCCGCAGTAAATTTTTGAAAGACCAGCAACGATTTTTTGTACCTCCCTATTTCTTCGGGATGAAGAAACATTTTGTTCATGGGGGAGATGTAGAAGGAGCAAGTCGATAAAGTCGAATTGAACGAGGACCGACTTAGTCGATTAGCCGACTAATTCAATGAGCCAACTTAGTCGATCAGCCGACTAAGTTTATGGGCCAACTAAAGTCGGTCGGTCGACTAAACTAAGAGATTAGGTTGGCCACCTAAGGTCGTGTCGGTTCACCGAACTGACAGGTAGTTATTTTGTAACCGTTCTGTAAATCATATATATTAGGTTGTTGAGCTATATGAGAACTTAGTTCGGTTCCCTACATTGTATGGACTTACTTTAATAATATAATCTATTTTAATTCTATCTGTTCTTGTCTCTTGTCTCTATTCTATATTTATGTATGTTTTAGTGTGTATTATTGGTAACCTTATGTGATCTGTGAGATTACAACACTACTAAAGACTTTGGTTTGGGATACTGAGGAAAGTAAATGGGATGAGATGAAATCTGATGATGAGTGTGATGTCTTCCACTTCTTCTCCAGCAATTGAAGCACTTGGATGGGCCCACACCCATTTTTCAGGCATATTTTATCAGCTTTTGGAGGCTCACGATTTCCTTAGAGAGCCATTATTTGGAAGTTTAAAAATTATATTATTTTTATTGTGCCATGGGGACACCTTAGGGGAGTTACTTAACACTCCCTGGACCCACCATGACCGTCATTTATTTTTATTTAGTGGGATCCCCTCTCCTAGGGTGATTTGGTCCATTTTTAGATTATATTATTGTATTGATCCATGTAATCTATGTTGAGCTCATATCAATCATTGATTAGAACATTTTTATCTTTTAATATTAGCCACCCATTTGAAAAGTGGTTAGAATTTTGGTTCTCTCATTTCTATTTAAAGGAGAGAGCTTCTCATTTGTAAGGGGTCTTTGGCTCTTGGATCTGGATAATAGAAAACTATTTTTTTGGAAATTCCTGGATCTCATTTGCATCTGGTGTTCTTAGACGGTGATTGGAAAATCTATTGCTTCCTAGAATTTGGGTATTTGTTGTGAGATATATATTTTTTTGGAAACATTTTCTTGTCTACAGGACGATGATTTCAACTTGAGTGTTTTTGCAGGGGTTCGTCAACTTGTTTCGATTGGCTTTGCTTGTGTTTTCATTAGTATCATTGTGATCTATGATTTCATATTGTTATTTTTCTATAGCATTTGTTCTTTTCTTGTGATGCAACAAATCTAATATGGTTGACATTTGTTGTGCAGGAGAGAAGGCACATTGGCTTCCTTGGTTAAATTTTTTCACATAGAGGCTTCCTTCAAATCTTCTCAAATTGATCGGGATGGCATATATCATCATCATCAAGGAATCTACAAGGTTTTCCAAGTAAGATCTATAGGTTAGTTCTTCTTTTCTAGATCTCAATCCATTGGCATCTTCATTTTCATGTTAAAAATCTAAATATAAAAAATAAAAAAATATTATAGGTCAAACCGCTTGATCTCTTGGAAAACCATTTCTTGGTTTTGTAGATTGGGTCAAACCCTAAGTGGGTATTCCAAAACGTTTTTCTAAAGTGACTCCATTTGGCCCAAATCCCAAGGCACTATTCTCCAAATCCTAGCGCTACCCTTCATGTTGCCTCCTTCTCTTATGATTTGATCTTTTCCTTGTGGCTTGGGTTCTTTGATACTGTAATACCCTCTTTCAAGTCTACCCCTTGGTACTACGTATCCCCAATTCTGTTCTTACCCTCCCTGCATTGGTCACATTTCTCAAGATAGTGGATATTTTCATGTTTTACTAGTACCTGAATTCTAGATCTAGTAATAGGCTCATAAGTCACTTTCATTTCAACCTTGGATCACACTTCAAGTTACATAAACCCCCCGATCCAAACCATAACTCACCTTGTGACTTGATCCATAGATCTAGGGTTTACTTCACCTTAAACCTTATGTACTTCAACATCATTTGATTTGATCTGGTGTCTTGGTTTGATCTCTCCCATCGGGAGTAGATCTGGGTCTCCCCCATTGTTGTCTTGGGCTAAGATAACATCAAGTGAAGATTGCATCGATTAGCCTGACAACCATCCATTTGGGAGTTGAGGCTATCTTGGTTACACCTCTTCAGTTTCCCATCCCTCTACCGTCCATCATGGATCCACCTCATATAAGAAACTACAAGTTTGGTGATAACACCATGTTCACACTAGCATTCATGACTGTTTGGGATGGTTTGGGAGCTCATTGGTCCACCTAAGGGGGTTTTGAGGTCAAATCCTAGCCTGACACTTGTATGCATCTATATGGCCTCCAAAGGCTAATGGTTTTTCCTTATTGTATTATGAGTATGTACCACACATATCTATAAGCTGTAAAATATTATAAAGATCGGTTATTGACACCATTTATGTGTGTTATTTTTCTCTCTTTTACTATTTTTCTGCATATTTTGTGAATAATTTAGGTTTTGAAGATTCCCTTAGCTCCCAGATCTTGTTGTGAATCATATTTTTACTTGTACTAATATTACCAATTCCCTTGGTGCATAGTTCCATTTCTCCAATAATCTAGTTTGTATCAAAGGATTCCTTCTCGATTTTCTCCCATCATTCTTCATGGGAGATCATATTCTTGGCCTCTCTAGGAATATGTTCCATATAAAGTGTGGATGCCTCCTTTGTATCCTATTGAGCTTGTGTATGAGAAGGTACTCTATGTCCCCCTTGAGCTCGAATCCTCCTACCTAAACACATTGTGTTCTTATAATAGGTACTCTTTGGCACAATCTCAACAATTCAGATATCTACACACATGACAGTCCAAATTTCGATAAGGAAATCCTTCCACGCTATCTCAAGAATGAAGATAGGGAAAAACCAATGGAAGCATTTGGTAATAGAAGCTATGTTCTGGATTATTGAGAACAGAGCAAAGAGTCACAGCGAGAAACTAAAGAAGAACACCAAACAAAAGGGAAAACACAATTGTCTCAAACGAGAAAAAAATAGCTTACCATTGTGAATCGAAACCATGAATGTTGGATTTTCTAATGGAACAAGTTGATTTTGCTAACTTACCTTCAGATTGTTTCTTGTTGTAGAACCCTTATGACCTTCAATATCCATATCTCCAAGCATCATGAAAAAATTAGGCATAAAATCCTATTCCCTCCATCGTACCCATCATATCCAAGGCCTCATGTCAACCTCACTCTCATGCCTATAGCCACAATTAGTTATCATTGCCAGGAGGGTGGGGGTACAACCTCATTAATAGCCCATAGTAACAATGACACTAATTGGTTAGCATGTGTGTTTTCATGTTTCCTCTATGCCACCCCATTCAAGAAGACTTTAATTCTCTTTGTTAACATTATTATTTAAGTTTTTTTTAAATATTAATATTTTCTTATATTTTATTTCAAAATGATTAATAATTTTTTGTATCTAAATGTACAAGTTAATGTAATTTTTTTTATAAATATATAAATTGAATTTTGGTTCTAGCAGATGCAAGTTCATACACAGATCGAAACCAGAGAGGCACGATATGGAAGTCAGCACAAGAACTGGAACTTTCTGAAATGGATGCACCAGAACAACTCAGAGCAAATTTTATCCATCTAGAAGAGGATCCAGACAGATTAAAGTGGACTTGGAAAACCAAAGATGGGAAGTTCTCTGCAAAATTGGGATACGAAGCAGTGTTCCAATTAGAACAACCGGTGACAAACTATTGGTGGTGGTCTAGAATTTGGAAAATCAATGCCTCGTTAAAATCAATTATAACACTATGGTTGGATTTAAACAGCAAATTGTTGACCTGGGAAATGCTTCTAAAACCTGGATTCCATGGGCCTGGTTATTGCAGTCTGTGCAAAACTAAGATTGAATTAAATGCTCATCTATTTTTTCATTGTGCATATGCAGGAACAATGTGGAACGAAGTCATAAGCAACCTGGACCCTTCCACAAGCACATAAGTTAAGGAATCTTTAAAACACAGAGTAAAAAACTGGTGGAACAATGAAAGGGTATGTCAACATGAAGCGTTGCCATCCCTTTTCATTTTCACTATTTGGGAAACAAGGAATAGAGCAATTTTCAAGAACATTTGGACTTCCTCGCAAATAACAATTAATGTGCTTTTATAGAAAATATTGGAACATCAAACGGTACCAAAACAAAAACCAAAAAGGGTGCTCAAACCGTTGAACATAGCCAAAAACACTCCTTCGAATTTCTTTGACGGAGGAAGCTAAGGGGAACCTCCCTTGGGAGGAGATGGAGGTATTCTTTTCATGAATGAAATAACAAAGACAGAGATCACTTTTGCTCCAAGATAGGGCACAAGGAAGAATTACCAGCTTTATGGTCATTCCTTCGATAGCATCGAAAAATCATGTTCGAAACCTTCAGCTCTTTGGATATTCTAAAATGACTATAGACTGGGAAAATGGACAATTGCAGATAAACGCACCACATCTTCAGCATTTGTTAAGAGCAATCAGAGATCAAATACAAAATTTCGATACAATAACCTTTCAACACATCTACAGAGAACTAAATGTTGAAGCAGACAAACTGTCCAAAGAGGCCTTATTGCTACCTCTAGGATTAATCGAGGGAAAAGAATATGCAGAAAATATGTTGGTTAATCAATATGTAAGATTATGAACTTACAAAACTTATGCGATATTTTTTTGCAAGGACTCGAAAGAGTAAATCATGTATCATCTAGGCAAACTTTGCATGCCTTTTAGGTAATTTTATGTATGCCGTGTGGCTACTTATGTATTCCTTTTTTGGTAATTTAAGGACCAATTAGGTGATCTTTATGTAAGCCTCGAAAGGGCAGTCCATGTTTATTCAGTGAGAATAAAGCTATTTTTTTCTTTGGAATTGACTTCAAATATGTAGATAAATTAATAAATTTGACTATTTCCCAATTTGAACTATTACCACTATTAATTAATATAATTAATAGTTTTTATATCATTTTATTTCAAATGAATATACCTTTTATATATAGATATACAAGTTCACATAAACAAAATTATATAGATATGAAAGTTAACTTAAACTATATATCATTTGTAATATGTTTGAATTTTTATATATCGCTCGAAGTTCGTAAAATTTGTAGATAGATTAATAATTTTGAGTGCGAACTGCCATTCAAAATGATTAATTATAAAAGCTATGAATCAAAAGATTAATTTTTTTATATAAGATAAATTAACAATATTTTTAGTGCATATTCTCAATATTAACCATTACATTTATTTTAAAATGATTGATAATTTTTATTATTTATTTGAAAATGATTAATAATATTTATATATAGATATATGCAAGTTAATGCAAAATATGCATAACTTCAAGTTTTTGAACGATTAGGTTTATTTCAAAATGATTAATGATATTTTTATATTATTTATTTTAAAATAAATATTAATTTTTTTAAATAGATATGCAAGCAGTAGGTTTTTAAAGAAAATGATTAATAATTTTATTTATATAAATAAATTAATAATTTTGGACTATAAATTTTCAAAATTTAAACTATTATATTTAATTCAAAATAAGAGTTACAAGGTGGTAATATTTTTGACATTGCAACTTATTGTTGTGAGAGAAATGATGCTATAAGAAGAATGACAAGAAGCTACACGAGCTTCTTGTGCAAGGCCGCGAGTAATTGTCTAGCAAGTTGGATGTGTAAATGAAAATTGCAATGTTACGGATTAGACACTCATGAATGAAGAATCAGTTGGGTTAACAACTACGAAAGTGTCATTTTTTCTTTTAAATTCATATATAGTTAAAATTTCACATGGAGTATCCCTATGTTATTTTATTTATCTATCTATATTTATGTCATTTCTTATTTCTTATTTTTTAATCAATGGCTTAGAGTTGCCAAATCTCTTTCCATTGATAATATGATTTGAGCAATAAATCTGCAATATATATATATATACTCTCAACATCTAGTAATCTCATATAATTGTATATATACATTCCATTAAATGTTTACGAAACCCTGTCAAGCAATATGATAAATATAATTAAATAATTTTATAAATAGGCATAAAGGAAAATAATAGTCCATACAAATCCTATTCCATTAATATTTGAACCTTAAACAAAGTTTCTTGTCCAAAATTATACGTAAAACTTTTGAAAGAAAAGCCTTTACTACTAGAAATGTAGATATCAAGTTGAGTATGATAAAACCCATAGGAGTAAAGAAACAAGAAGATTACCTATTTGTTATCAACCTAAATGGCACTTCTCTGTCTGAGTATTGACATCCACCATGTCGGGACACAAAAGGACAATTTTGATTGAAGTTGCCTAGACACTATAGATGTGCATGACCATTGATGCATATTCTTCAGCTAGATATATTTTTATTCCGAGTTTAGGGTTGCACACGCTCCTATTTGCATTGCAACTCACGTGTCACATGCGACTATTTGCATTGCAACCTACATGTACATTGAACGCACGAGTTTCCTTTGAGAAACAAGCATGGAATACACGCCTTGCTTATATAAATACTCGCATGTACCTTAAGTCGACATTAAAAATATAATTTGTGATTAGATAAGATTAGTTGGGCCTTAATCCAATAACTATCCCAAGTGTCTCAACCATCCTAACCTTCGAAAACTACTCTATTTCCCAATGTATAAATACAGGCCTTGGGATGGGGCTAATCAATCAATTCTAGAAGAGCAAAGTTATGCTGGTGGTATACCTTCAGAGTCTTGGAGTAGCAGAACTCACTGTCCTCGATTGGAGAGGAGTCCTTGTGTCAGAAGCTGGGTTGTATTCTCTCCTATTCACTGTTTGTTAATAAAGAGATTTCTTCTTCCAACCTTTGTATTGTGCCTTCTCATGTGTTTTGGTTTATGAATAATTTCAATTATGTTATCATGAATATGTTCTCACTAACCACTAATATATATACATGAGATATTTCTTGAAGAATTGGTTCTTTGCAAGTGAAGAGAAGCAACCCTAGAAGCTTTGGAGGATATTGAAGCAAGAGAAGACAAAGCTTGGATTAGCCGTCATAAATCGGGTAAGCCAAACTCTCTTTCTCTTCCTATTTCATTTTCTGTAAAAGATGATTGTCTGCAAGTCTATTAGTAAGTTGGTAACACCATACCCTAGGTTACAAGGGTGTAATGTCCTGTACAACAGAACCGTCGACTCCGCTGGGGAGTCCAGCTTGTAGGTCCCTTTACCAGTCTTTGTTCTGATTCTGATTCTGAGTGTGATTATTTTTATCTTACTTTTGATTTACAGTGTAGTATGCCTAGAATTCTTTGCTACTCTTTTTTCTTTGAAATTTTTTTAGCAGTACACGTGGGTTTCTTCGTGCACAGTCGCATGTGTGACCATGTACACGCGAGTTGCTGTCTAGACAGTCATGTTCCATACGCGGGTTTCCTGCATACACATTCGCGTGTTTCCTGTAGTAGTATATAAGTTGGATAGGGTTTCCTTGTCCCTATGTCTTTGGATTTTTATTTGTTTGGAAGTCTTTTGTTTATGGCATGATTCTGTGAGTCTGAAGTCTGTATGTTGTACCAATTACTTGTTCATCAATCCTTTGAGCTTTTTGTTTGAATTTATTTCATTTGTGAAGTGTAGGTGGTCCTCCTGCTTGGTCTGTAGGTTTGAGTGCTTGTGTCTAGGTCAGTGATCAGGGCCTTGGATGCTTTATACTCTCTATTGCGTCTTGTAGTGTCAGTTTGTCGCTCTTCTTTTGTGAATCTAGTAGACTCTTTCAATTCAATAGTTTCTCCAAGTCAGGTTTTTTCCAAGTCTTCTTCATCTTGGTTGAAGCAGGTCACTTTAGGTCTTCTATGCCCCATTTCACTTTTTATATGCTTTGATTATTTGAACTTGCTCAAAACTTGCATTTAGTTGCATTATAGTTTTTGAAGTCTTTGAAAAGAGAAGAAAAACATTTTATACTTTTGCATTTAGTTGTTTTTTTTTTCAGTATTTTTCAAATAAAAATGATAAAATGATAAAAAAGAAGTCTTAGTTTTCTTGCACTTAGCTATAAATTCATTAGCTTCTATTTACAAAAAGAAAATAAATTTGGTTTAAGTAGTCACAATTTACTTTGAAATTTTCTTTATACATCATTTTTCTTTTTCTTATCGAGTCTATAACACCACATTAGTTTCACGCCATTTGCTTATGACTAAAAAAATCCTATTAAAAAGAATGATATAATTAAAAATTATTAGTAAGTTTTTCTTTTTAGGCTCTTACACCAACTAGCTTAGGCTAGACTTCTGGATTAGGTTTTTTCAAACTATCCATGAGTGTTTGATTTCAAACGTAGTTGGCTAATCAATAGGTAGATCATCTTCTATGTTGATTGTATCTGGGAAGCTCCTCTGAAATAGGAGTTAAGTACGAGGCCCCACGGAGACTTGGACTGAGGAGATAACCCTTTGATTTCTTGTCAAAGCGTAGACCAAGATTTTTGCGCATCTAGGGACTTATGTCAATACCACCGCTTCGGCCCCGTGCGGTGACAGTGTTGACAGGGTTTCAGGATTTGTTACCCTGGCCAAGCGTACAAATCAGGATTATAACTGTCCCCCAAGACTGTCAATATAGTTGCGGTAGCCTTTAGTCTCTTTGACATATAGGGTTCATACATAGGTACACCAAAAGGCTATTTCTGGTTGACTTTGGACGGGCTTGGAAGGTAACCCCAGTAGAAGGTGTGGGAGGGAGGCTGGGTGATTCATCGGCTTGTTCCTAATAACATCTACATGGATGACAAGTAACTTTCTATCAGCTTTCTTTTGGAAAGCATATCTTATACCCTTTGTGTTTGCTTTGGATTTAGGAAATTTTGTAGTGAGTGTTGTGTGGTTTGTTTTTGTTTAGTCGGCCTTAGGGTGTGTGAAGAGTCAATTTTTAACTGTGGAGGAACAACCTCTCAGAAGGTCAAGAAGGTTGCAAAACCTTCCTTTAGCTACTACAGTGGAGCCTCCACCGCCCCCTCAAAAGTGAAAATTAGTAGATACAGACAGTCCTTTCGAACCGGTAGGAGTAAGCAAAGTTCCAGGTGAACCAAAACTTAGGAAAAACAAGGTTGATACAACCACAGTAGAGATTGAGGAGTTGCAAGACGACAATTTTTCAAGAAACTTTAACCCCCCTCTTACTGACTTAAACGAACCTGTGATCATCCAAGTTCTTCCATTTACTTCACCTGTGATTGGTGTTCCCGTGAGAAGCATTATGGAAATCTCAGCAGAGGGTATATCTACCCCCACCTCAGTTTTATTGTCTAGAGGATTTCCACCTCCCCCTGTAGGTATTCCTAGACCAAGTGCACCTACTGCACCTTTATCACCTAGTAGTCGGTTGGTTCAACCACTGACTTCATTGAATGTAGTAGGCCCTTCTAGTGGGGTGGTCACTGGTATACCCAGTGCACCTTTTGCTTTAACCTATTGTATGCATACTACTCAAAGTGGTCCTATTGGATCCTCTTCATTTGTTTAGGGGTTTCCTTGGAATGGGGGGTACATCCCCCCATCCACTCCTTATGTACGCCATACACCTGCATATGTGGGGATGCAGTTTGGAAATACAAACACCTATGGTCAAGGTTTCCAAACTCTGGTTTCAGCTCTAATTACAAGCTCTCCTTTCTCACTTTTTAGTGGAGGAATACCCACTCCAATCTTTTAGACTCCAGTTTCATCTCGAGGGGATAAAACTACTTATATTGCAACGCACAAAAATAATCCATTGGCTTATGGGTGGAATCCATTTCAAAGTAGTCCAACTACTTCACAACCAACAACTGGTGGCGAGAAAACTTGAAAACATAGACTTTCCGGGTAAGCTAACCAAGATCTAACCCCATTGGGTGGAATTTTTTTGTTTTTGTTTTTTGTTTTTTGGTTTTTTTTGTGATTTGTAGAAAGAAAGGCAAGTACAAAGATCGAGAGAGAAGAGTTAAAAAAAAAAAAAACCTCTTCCTCTTTCCATTCTTTTACGTACCTTTTAAACTTAGCTCACTTGGTTCAAAGTTATTTTATTCCTTAATAAGTCTTGAGTTCAAGTCCTATCTAGTTACTTTTTAGTGCATGCAATTTCCATTTTGAAGTTACTTATTGTAAAAGTCCATCTCACTTAAATAAAATAAAATAAAAAGTGAGTCACTTAAGTCTTTTAATTTATTGCCACACTATTTAAAAGTAACATTATTGTAAAAGTGAACATCACTTATTTTACAAAAGTGATTCACTTAAAAAACAACTTTAATGTAAGTGATTGTCAAAGGTTCATATTGGGAAGAAGGGTGTTCTTCTTTTTAGTTGGTCAATTTAATATCTACCACATCACTATTGGGGACATCTTCAACATTTTATTTAATCAAGCAGAACTTCATCATATATAATCAGTTTTCAAAGCTGTTTTTTTTAAAGCCTAATTTTTTGAGCTCTTTGCATCCATACAATTAGTTTATGTTCATTTAGCCATTATTTTATAGTATGACTACCCCTTGTAATATTATACTTACAAGTTCTAACTATTTCTCATGGAAATATCGTATGGAGGATGTTCTACGAAGTAGGGGACTTTTCAGAGTTACCTCAGGGAAAGAAACGGAACCCACTGAAGATGATAAGAAAATTAAATGGGAATATAGATGTGATGAATCTTGTGGATTGATTGGGATGTCAATCTCTACTTATTTGCGATTCCACATATCTGGAATTGATGAACCTGATAAATCTTGGGAAACGTTGGAATCTATGTTTGGTAAACACAATGAAATTCGAGGTCATCAACTTGAGAATGAGTTGACTTCTTTGAATCCAAGTGATTTTTCATGCATTCAAGACTATTTATCTAAGTATAAAACTCTTATACTCTTATGTGAAGAATGCAAGATTAATAAAGAAGACAAACAATGTATTTATCATATTCTTTCCAAACTTGGACCTGCATATTTTGTTTTTGTATCTACATTATACTCCATGAAAGAATCCTTGACTGGAGCTAGCTATCAAGAGCCTAGTCTTGAATCCTTTTGTGATTCCTTAATTAGAGAGCAAGATAAGCTCTCTCATCTTGGAAAAATTAACAATGCAGATACATATGGGAAAGCCTTATTGTCCCAACAGAAAGAAAAGTCCAAGCCTCCCAAGAAACATAATTTTCGCAATAATAAGCCAAACAATAAGGGTCCCAAACCCTCTCAGTAAGCTCCTTTTTTTAAAAATGACAAAGGGTCCAAGCCAAAAGGAAAGAATACTGAGCATCATTGCAATTTTTGTGGGAAAGATAATCATGATGAATCTAAGTGTTTCAAAAAGATGGCAACCTTCGAAGCAGCAATGAAGAAGCACCACATCATCCTAGATTCGTCTTTAGAATCTACCTCTCATGGAAATGCACTTTGTGCTTCTGGTTACTCTTATACTGCATCTTCTTCTTCTACTTCAAATGAATGTCTCATTGATTCTGGAGCATCTTATCATATGGATAAGGATCAAGCCATCTTTTCTACTATGCATGAATGTAACACCAAACAAATATTTGTTGGTGATGATAGATCTCTAAGTGTTGTAGGATCTGGAACAGTTCCAGTAAAAAATGGTCATTTCAGTGATGTACTATGTCTTCCAAAAATTTCCTGCAATTTGTTATCAGTCTATCAAATTACTCATTTGGGTGAAGGTAAAACTGCGACATTTGCACCTCACCAAGTTGTAATCAAGGATTTTAAAAATCCTCAAAATGTCCTTTCTATTGGAATTGTTGATGATATTACAAGGTTGTACAAATTTAAAAATTTTGGGTCATCACCTTTTCCGTCAGTTTTTGTTGCTCATAGTGATAACTTCAGCAAAATTTTGCATGAGTGATTTGGTCACTTAAATTATCGCTCATTGCAACAACTATGTAAAGACAATATGGTGACTGGTCTTCCGATGGCATCTTGTAAGGATGGTGTTTGTTCCAGTTTTGTACTCGAAAAACATCATCGAGATAGTTTTGACAAATGTGCCTCTTGGCACGCCTCGGTTCCCTTGGAGCTTGTGCATAGTGACTTATGTGGCCCTCTTCCATCTACTTCCTTTTCTGATTTCAAATATTTCTTAACTTTCATTGATGACTACTCCAGACACACTTGGGTTTACTTCCTAAAACTTAAGAGCGAAGAATTTAACATGTTCTTGGCCTACAAGGCCCTTGTTGAAAAACAATCTGGTCATCAATTTATTAAGTTAAGATCTAACAATGGAAGAGAATATGTTAACAAAAATTTCACTATTTTATGCATTGAATACGGAATCCAACAACAACACACTGTTCCATATACACCACAACAAAATGATGTAGCTGAACGAAAGAACCACATTTTAAAAGAAAATGGAAAATTGTATGATCCAATCTAAGGGACTAAGTCTTCAATATTGGGCTGTGGCCATAAATTGTGTAAATTACATAGTTAATCGCACACCAACTAAATTTTTACAAGGTATAACACCAGAAGAAGCATGGAGTAAAATTAAACCAAATGTAAGTCACTTCTGTGTGTTTGATTGTGAAGCATGGGCTCACATTCCGGATGAAAAACAAAAAGCATTGTAGCCTAAAAGTGAAAAGTGCATATTTTTTGGATATTCAAAAGATGTAAAAGGTTATAGAATTCTTTAGCCACATTCTCATGATATAATCATTAGAAGAGATGTTAAATTTGATGAAAATCTCTTGGCCTATGGGCCTAACTTGGTGGGTGTGCCATCTTTGGCCTGCAAGCCTGATTCAATGATTGTGCCTTCTTCTTCTTCTTCTTCCAACTTCCTTGATAGGTTTCCAACTCCATTTTCTGATGATGATAGTGAGGATGAAAATCCACCTCCGCCTGCTCATGTTCCTCCAGTTTCACCAGCACCAACCCATGCTTCCTCAATGGGTCCGTTCAACATGTGAAGCAGCTGGCGATCTTGCCGGTGATCCTAGAGATCAACGTCAAACATGTTCTCAGTTTCAATGAGCCTCTTCTCTTTTGGCTCAATTTTCCAAGAATCATGATCTAGAAACTTTTGTAGAAGCTTCAGGAAATCCATATTGGGATGCAGCTATGGATGAAGAATATCATTCCTTAATGGCAAAAGATGCTTGGGATCTTGTTCCTCTTCCAAAAGGAAGAAAACTTGTTAGATGTAAATGGGTCTACATTACTAAGTATGCATCATATGGAAGTGTTGAAATACTTAAATCAAGGTTAGTTGCCAAAGGTTTTTCCCAAGTTGAATGGATTGACTACAATGAAACCTTTGCTCCTGTCACAAAAATGAATTCCATCTGCCTTGTTCTTTCCCTTGCAGCCTTACATAACTGGGAAGTCCATCAAATGGATGTCAAGTATGCCTTTTTAAATGGTGATTTACAAGAGAAAATTTACATGGAACAACCTCCTAGATATGTTCAGGATAACTCTAGCCTTGTCTGTCTCCTTAAGAAATCCTTATATTTCCTTAAGCAAGCTCCTAGAGCTTGGTATGCCAAAATGGATAGCTTTCTCCTTGAACTGGTTTTTCTAGATGCCATTCTGACCCCAATGTCTATACCAAGAAAGTAGGAAACCATCTCATCATACTTGTTCTTTATGTTGATGATCTTATCCTTACTAGTAGTGACCCTAAAATTTTAACCCATGTGAAATCCAGTCTTAACCAAAATTTTGAAATGTTAGACTTAGGACATTTGCATTATTTTCTTGGCCTCCAAGTATTGCAAACTAAAGAAGGAATCTTTATTTCCTAGTCTAAGTATGCTCGTGACCTTCTTCATCTCTTTCACATGGAAGATTGTAGACTAGCCCCTTCTCCCTTCCAGTCTGGAGTCAAACTTTCTACCACTTGTACTTCCCCTGAAGTAGATGCCACCTTGTATCGTCAGCTTGTTGGTAGTCTCTTATACTTGACTCATTCCCATCTTGACCTTTCCATTGCTGTTGGTCGTGTTTCCCGTTATATGCAAACACCTCATGAAAGTCGCTGGAAAGTAGCAAAAATAATACTTCAATATATTCGAGGTACAATTCAGTTTGGGATTCATTACAGTACAGGGGGGAAACCTTTGTTGGTTGGTTTCACTGATTTAGATTGGGCTAGCGATCATGATGATCAAAAGTCTACTACAGGTTATGTTTTCAGTTTAGGATCTGGACCTGTTACTTGGGCTTGTAAGAAACAACAAGCTCTTGCTCTTTCTTCAGCAGAAGTAGAATATCGAGCCATAGTTAATGCCGGTCAGGAAGCTTTATGACTTTGATAGATCCTTTCAGAGTTTGGATTCGAGCAGCAGCAACCTACTCCACTTTGATGCGACAATTAAAGTGCCATCAAGCTTGCTAAAGATCCAGTTCTACATCATCGCAGAAAACACATTGAGCTACACATGCACTTCATCAGAAATCTTGTTCATGATCATGTTCTTGAAATGCTCTATTGCTCTACAGATGATCAAGTTGCATACATCTTCACCAAGTCTCTTACAGAAGCGAAGTTTTCTAAACTTTGATATATGTTAGGAGTTCAGGAATGTGTCCTTAAGGGGGGATAGGCTCTAATGCCTCCTTCCTTCTCCTAATAGTGTCACTTTTGTAAATCCTTCAATACTATCCCAAGTTGTTCTTAAGGGGGGATGTTAGGATATTTAGATACTTAGGAGTTAGTTAAGATCAACTTGTGTAATATATCCATTAGGTAAAGTGTGTTTCTTTAGTATGCATTAGTATGCATGTGTAAATATTATAATCCGATGATCATGATATGTTCTAGACATAAAGTGATTCGATGGTTCAACTTCTCTTAGATCATACCTACCATTGATCCATGGCTTAACACCCGATTGGTCCATGATCTCTATTTAAAGAGCATGGAGGGTCCTTGGCTAGTTGATCGATTATGAGAAGCTCATGTAACTTTCTTTCTTTTGCATAAATAAATTTCTCAAAGTAGCTATTTGGCTGGGGCTGTGAACTATTTCCCTCTCAAAGGTTTTAACCACGTGACAAACATCAGTGTATTGATTTGTGATTCGTTTGTGTGAAGTGATTGCTCTAGGTGTTTGGTATTTTGGGAGTACCCTATGTACCCGAACATTTCTATTTATGGTGCTCTTCAAACTCACTAAAAAATGACACCATTCAGTTGAGGCTATTCCAAATAACTCTAACTAGTGTTGTAGCAAAGTGGTATATTGAATTTCCCTCTGTTGCGTTTGATAGTTTTGGGGACTTAGCAGAGGTGTTCTTGAACCACTTACAGCTTCCTATCTGGTATGATGCTGGAACATACCTCTTTTCTACCTTTATGCAAGATAAATCCACTCACATTTTGGATCATATCCAAGAGTGGCGAATACGGAAGAGGCTTATAAAAGCCACCATCCCCCTTGAGTTTCTATTAGAGTGGTTCCTTAAGTCTTTGTTTCCATATATATCTAAGGATGTATCCACTTAGGGGGTGACTATTGAAAAAGAGGCCATCCTCAAGGCCCAGTAGTTGGATTTGATATATGCTTAGTCTGGTATATTATATGAAATCATACCTGAGGAACTGCGGTCTACCCATAGTGTTGAGAAACCCAAGCCTGGACACCATGCCGATGGTGTTGTTGGTTCAGTGAATTATTCCATTGTAGAGTCTTTGGCCAACCAAATCCATGAGTTTTCCATCAAGAAGTCTACATTAGAGGTAGAAAAGGCTTCCCCCTCACCCCAAAATGCATTTTTTTTATCAATCCTCTGAAAAGGGCAATCAACAGCCCAGTGGGAAGAAAAAGAAGGGGAAGAAAGGTGAGGGAAACCAAAACAGGCCTAAAACCATGAATAATGTTTATGGGGGGAAAAGGATAAGAAGAAAGTGAAATTTCCCTGTAAGTTGTGCCAGGGAGATAATTTAACTCATCAATTCCCTCTCATGGAACAAGCTCAGAAGCTGCTTAAGACTCAACAACCAGTGGTCCTGAAGGATCATTTTCCCCAAGGATAGAATTTAGCTTCTGTTTCTAATGTAGCTAGGGGCACTTTGAGTGCTCCTCCATACCAAAATTATATCAAAATGGTATGATCCAGTACCTTGCTCCTAAGAAGGGTAAATATGTTGGTGAAACATCTAACCCTCTCACAATCGAAAAACCTGCTCATCTAATGCCCAAAATACCAAAAGGTATATTTAAAAAGGCATTTCATAACCCAAACTCTAGGGATGCTTCTAACTACTATGTGGTGGAAGACCTACCCCAAACCCCTTGTGCAATGTCCGCATTGGAAGTGCTTCAAAGTTTTCCCACTCAGCGGGATGCTCTTTTAGCAGCTTTAGGTAGCATGGATTCTTTGAGTCTGATGAAAAGTTTAATTTATCAGATGTTAAGATGCACCTACCATATCATGTGGCCTTATCAGTAGATGTCATTCATGGTGGAAAAACCATTGGACGCACGGTTTTTTATGAGAGTTCTTCCACATGTGTCATGTCTCTTTCTTGCTAGAAGGCTTTGGGTTCCCCGAAGCTAGTTCGGTTAAATACCTTGCTTACTGCTTTCGACAGGAGGTCTTTCCACCCTCATGGTATCTTACCAGCTTTTGAGATTAAGCTGGCAGGGAAAGCAGTTTCTGTTGAAGTGGAGGTGCTTGCTGCTCCTTTGGACTATAAATTGCTTCTGGGAAGAAGGTGGACTTACGCTATGTGCATGATTTCTTCGATTGTTCTTCGAGTAGTGGTTTTTCCACATGAAGGAAAGTTGGTTACTGTTGACTAACTCAATTTTACTTGGAGGGGCCATTTGGAAACGAATGATTCCATGCTACCATTGGTTGATTAGGTCAAGCCTGCTACATAGAGTTTGGGGGCTAGTATGTATTCATCTTTGATGGGAACTTTTAATATCCCATCCCCAATAAATTATCTAGGTTCCACGAGTTTAGGTAAGTCTAGCGCAACAGTTGTCGATAGAACCGATCCTTGGGTCCTTCCTACCTGTCACGAGCCTCAGGTTCCCTTATCTACAGTAGAAGTGGCTTACCAAGATATCGTTACCACTACTGCTAATCTGATTTCGACTCCTTCTACTGTCTCTGAGGAGTCGAAAGAAGCTTATCTTCCTGCTTGGGTAGAGAACTGTGTATATTCTGATGACTGCTTAGACATGGTTTTTCCTTCAGAGGAAGCCATGAGTGGGTAAGACAAGATATGTGAAGATCTTCACCATAGATTCTACTTCCTTCCAAAATTAAGTAGAATTGAAAACCAAGAGTTTGATAGCAGACAGGCGGAAGATGTTGGTTCTACCAATATATCTACAAAACCTATCGTCGTCGAAATTGTGCATATTAATGCGAACTCTTTCTCGAAAGAGGTTGCCATATATATTTCCCTGTTAAAGGAATTTCACGACGCATGTGCCTGTTCATCCCTACTAGGCATAGATCCATATATCATTGAACATGGAATTCAAACCTACCTTGATTCTAAACCTATTTGATGAAGATGGAAGAAGTACTATGCTTAGGCTTAACACTTTTTCTTGTATTTTTATTGTACGTTATTTTATGTACAATAGTTAGCTGGTATGTGTTCTTATGTCATATGCTGGTTGTTATAGATGTATTTTGAGTGGTTCATAAGTTTTGTAGATGGCACTAGTCATCACACTTGCAACCTGGATTCAACCACATGGATCATTTACTCACCCTCGGGATAGCTAGTTGCTTTTGGAGGTGCTTTCCTAGGTCATGCTATCAATAATGTGGCTGAATACAGGGCTTTCATTGAGCGTTTATGGGATTCCTTGTTATGTGTAATCACTCAGTTGGAAGTCAAACTTGACTCCCAGCTGGTGGTTTCCTAGCTCAATCGATCTTATCAGGTGTGAAACCTTATCTTGTTACGTCAGTGTTTGTAGGTTAGATTACTTGAAATAAATTTTGATTATATTTCATTTAATCATATTCCACGAAATCAAAATTCATTAACTGATGCATATGCGAACTATATCTTAGATTGGCACTTAACACACATTTTATAAAAATACATAACAGATACATTTTGAACACATGTAAATAAACCAGCAATATATATATATATATATATATATATATATATATATGTCCATAAGATAAGTCGAGTTTTGATCCTTAGATCTAGTCATAACTATATAAATATACAAAAATATACAAAATTTGGATCGCAATCCATAAAATGCCTCTAGATCTAGGCATGATCACCCTTGTCACCCTTATCACCAACATCATCAGCATCATCAACTTCTTCAGCTGCAGCAATCTCCTTGTCTTCTATATAGACTCATACAACCATGTCTACCCTTCACATAAGGCATATCTAGGTAGGTGGAATTCCTACAACAAATTCCTGCACAATGGAAGGGATCTGTTCAATCCATATGGTTGGGACACTTTGAGTAATCCTATCCAGCTTCCCCTTGAGGACCCTCATCAAACCTTGGTCTTTCCCTGCTACTGGTCGCACGTACATCCTGGGATGCCCATCAGGGTGGAAATGCCCAACATTTGCATTTTAAACATGAAAATGGATTAAAAACTCTTATACCTATGTATATATCTTTATGATAAAAATTCATAAAAATTTAAAAACATAAAAAGTAAAATACTTAGTGCTCCCCATACTCCTCCTGGAGGGAGGACGAGATCATTGTCACCTCGAAAATATAAACCAACATATGGAAACTGCTATAGTGCGAGAAAATTTCTTCCCCACCACAAGTAAAAATAGTCATCATACACACTTTGAACTGATCCACCCCTACCATGGTGAAGGAAAATATCTCCCCACCTGGTCAGTCTAGGATGACGAGGAGAGAATACTGGAAGTGGCACCATAGGGCTGATTGCGGGCACTCACTCAAAAAAGATGGCCACTAATACACTTGAATACCCAAAATTCTTGCGATGGTCTCTCTTACAGTCAGAGACTTGTTTTTTCATAATCAGGATTATTCTTGAGCACTAATAAAACACGGTTCCTTGTAAGCACTCTACAACAATCATTATTTGGTTCCAAGTGGAAAGATGAAGCAATGAAGATCCTGCAACCCGAACTATAGTACTTACCAACACCTGTAGCAGGAAGTTAGTAATATGCACAATAGGGATGCATGATCTCTTTTTTCTGACTCTTGGATGTGCAGTAGGTGTCCACATAATCTTGGACACTCATGGGGTCACCGCCCCTGCCAGTACTTTCGAGGTTGATAGGAATTCCCTTTCGAGACAACCCTGTGATGAAGTATATGTATTCCAAGGATACCTCCAAGATCTCACCTTGAAGGTCAAAATCCCCAATGTCATGGTCCCAATAGCCAATCAAATGTTTGAGCAAGCAGACATTGGCCCACATGGGCGAAGTGCAGAAGAATTTCAGTAGCCCACTTTGTCATAATGAATGCACAATGGGGGCACTATGGAATGCATATCGGTCCATATTCTCTTGTTCTCACTCCCTCCACTTCAACAACATGATTGAACCTTCCCATTTGACCAATATTTAATTTTAGAATCCATCAAAATTCTTTGAATTTTGGCCTTTTTTTACTTTTTCTATGTTGCACAGTACACGCAACTGTCTTTTAGACAGGTCACGTATGACACACGGGTTGAATTCAGGTAGGTCACATGTATAACATGTGTACGCGACTGTATAAGTCACTTACCTAAATGTACTACATGGCCTCCCTAGGGCAGGCTTAAACATCAAAATTTTGCATAAAATTGAAAATTGAAACAGTTAAAATGGAAGAGAAAGGAGAGCTAGCTTACCTGGCACTTGCAGAATTCGAAATATTCCACCAATTTGTCCACAATGAGCAATCCAAGAAAGAGGTAAAATGTTGCTAAATTGGGTAAAAAACATGAAGTGGTATGTTTTATTTCTATTTTTGAACTATATATAGGAAAATTTTCAATTTGTTAGTTTTTAACCTATAGTTTGAAAATTATTTTTATAATTGAACTAATACCATGTCCTTTTTACCTATTGCAATAGGTTCGAAGTCTTTAAATTCGTTATCCGCTCATATAGGGTAGGATTTTAGTATTTCATATGTCATTATGCATCTATATCTTATCTACTCTTAACCCTAGGATGACTTTGTTGACCACAGACTATGGTGTTTAACCATTTTTTACCCAATATACATCATTGTTCTTCCGTGGATAGAGGCCCTCTTTCATGAGTACCCTAGTTTAGAACACTTTGTTGTCTTTTGGTACTCATGCCACATTTGTCATAGGTTAAGGGGAGCCTTCTTAGCTATTTTTCACACCAAATTAAGCCTCATTTTGGTCTCTTTTTACAAGCTATCCCCTTTATAAGGCTCCCCACCCTTATGGAGTTTCCTTAGGCCCAGGTATGACTCCTCAAAATAGACTTGACTTCCGAGTAAACTTGTCCATTCAGGATCATTAATAATATGTGAATGGGCATCCACACTGGTGGTATTTTATAACTATTTTGGACCATGCAAAAAAGGATCTCTCTATTTTCTTTGGAATTGAGAAGATTATTCTCAGGTATAGGTATATCATTTTTCTGGACCTGAGGGACTAAATTTATGGAAAGGAGCATCCAGTATGAGCTTACTTTTCTCTATTTCATGCTCTAGACCTAAACATGAAAAATATTCTGAGCATACTTTATGCCTTTGTCATGCTTGTTAAACCCTAAAGAACAAATCATCAAGTTTACTATTGTAAGTCCCATTTCTAATAACCAAATGGATATTTCCAAGTGATCTTTCTTTCCTTCACACTCGTAAAACTCAAGCTATATGCTACTTTTGAAGGGGCACTGGGTAGGTGGTAATTTAACCTTTTTCAGACCTTCTTGACTAAGTACAAAAAATGTGCGCCTTACTTCTTCAGAAGCTAAGAGAGTTCTTCTGTAGTATATTTTATATATTTCCAGCCTCATGAGACTAAATTGGATGAAAAATCACCCCACTGGAGTCTTCTTCGGAATTTTCAGACTCTCAAAATATGAAAACACCAACGAGCATGTACTAGTTCGGGCTCGTAAAATCCATGAATCGGTGAATTTATCAAGCATTATCCTCTCCCCTCTTCAAGGTTGTCAAAAATGAAGAGAGACCCGAGTTGAATTTCCTGGACTCGTTAAAATTTAACAGGAAAGATAAGAAATAAGTACTCTCTTTGGGTTATAAACAGTGGCAGCATGTCTTCCTTGAACATAGCACTCTCTGAACTTTCTGATACTCATGTTTTAGTTTACACTTTCAACTCAGCTATTACTTCAAGTTTTTTACTCCTCCACTTGTCCTTTATATATGGGGAATCTGATCATGTCTCCTACATGACAGATAAGTCTAGTTGTTCTATCTGCAAAGTTAAAAGCTTCCTTGGGTCATCTCTGTGTCATGCTCACTGTTCAAAGATCTATCCCTGCATCTGACTATTATCCTAATTCCATCATTATCCTATCCGAGTATTACTTGTTTCTACCTTCCCCTATCCATTTCCTAATCACTCTTGTGATCCATTGGAGGATCAGTTGGCATCCTCATCATAGTATGGTTTCTCATCAGCACTTCTTGAAGATGAAAACCTATATTTTTGATGATGGTACCTTCAAATTCACTACCATTATTGGTGAACTCCTTTGCTTCAGTTGTCAGTTTCACCTATTGATTGACAATCTATTGAATCCTTTCCATGTTTGAATTCATCACATCTATTCACATGGTAAGGATTGTATTGGTTCCCTTGGATTTCGATGAAGACCTTAGGTTCACCTTTATAACCTAAGTTGCACAAGATTGTGTTATGTTCAGTTACACATCCTCCATATTTTGAAGACTCATCGTTGTATATTGTGGCTTTGATCCACCTTTGTAATATATGTAGTCTTGTACCCGTATCATAATGTAATCAAATATTATAAAGGAGCGAGCATTCCATTATATTGAACATGGCATCCTCATATGTGATTTTGTATATGACATTGATATATATTTGTTTCAGGTACTTCCTCTACTTCCTTGGACATTTGAGTTCTCCAAGATAAATATTTTAATGTATTTCATCCATCGCTTCCCTCTGACCTCACACATTAAGGGGCATATTCTATCAACCTAAATGGTACTTCTTCGTCCGAGTACTAACATCCACCATGTCAGGACACAAAAGGAAAATTTTGATTGAAGTTTCCTAGACACTATAGATGTGCATGACCATTGATGCATAATCTTGAGACCAACTAGATATATTTTTATTCTTATTTTAGGGTTGCACATGCTCCTATTTGCATTGCAACTCGTGTGTCACACGTGACTATTTGCATTGAAACCCATGTGTACATTGAAAATGCTATTTTCCTTTGAGAAAAAAGCGTAGCATATGCGCCTTGCTTATATAAATACTTGCATATACCTTAATTTGACATTAAAAAATATAAATCATGATTATATGAGATTAGTTGGGCCTTAATCCATAACTATCCCAATTTTCTCAACCATCCTAACCTTCAAAAACTACTCTATTTCCCAATGTATAAATAGAGGCCTTTGGATGGGGCTAATCAATCAATTCTAGAAGAGAAAAGTCTGGCTTGTGGTATACATTCAGAGTCTTGGAGTAGCAAAACTCAGTGTCCTTGGTTGCAGAGGAGTCCTTGTGTCAGATGTTGGGTTGTATTCTCACCTATTCATTATTTGTTAATAAAGAGATTTCTTCTTCCAACCTTTGTATTGTACCTTCTCATGTGTCTTGATTTATGAATAATTTCAATTATGTTGTCATGAATATGTTTTCACTAACCATGGATATGTATACATGCTATATTGCTTGAATAATTGGCTCTTTGCAGGTGAATAGAAGAATCCCGAGAAGCTTTGGAGGAGATTGAAGCAGGAGAAGACAAATCGTGGATCAACCATCATAAACCGGGTAATCCAAACTCTCTTCCTATTCCTATTTCATTTTCTGTAAAATATGATTGCCTGCAAGTCTATTAGTAAGTTGGTAACCCCAGACCCTAGGTTATGAGGGTGTATTGTCCTGTACAACACTATTTGCATCCTTCACCATCAATAGTATTAACTCCCAATTGAAAATATCGAAATGTAGTACTCGAATAAAGGCTTACGTACACCAAAGAGACATGTCACAACTTTATAGATTTGGATTCCATATGTTCACTAGTATTATTAAGTCGTCGACCCTACCCCATTAAGTATGGACATTTTTTTCCAATAAAAAAAGTCATAGTTTTATTGATAAAACCATATGGTTCATAATCACCATGTTCATACATCCCTCATTAGAGTTTTAATAACTAATCTTCTTGTAAGTCCATAGTTCATTAGAAAGAAAACTCAATGTTTGATAATCCATCTATAATCATGTATAATCTAAAAACATCACAAATATAATAGAAAAAAAATAAACTAGAGGCATACCATCACCATTAAGTATGGACAGTGGTTTACCATCACTTGGTATTGGTTCACATATCTAGTGAAGTGTTAACATCATGTATGTTTGAGACCTTGGTGATATGAAATCCAACTGAATCTATTAAATGTACTCTTTATTAATAGTGAATACAACATGGAATTTGATGTAAAACCATACATTATGCTTATGTATTTTTAGTATGGATAACATGATACTCACAAGTAAATGTATGTTGAGTTCTTGAAACTCTACTAATGAGGAAAAATCCCTACCAGCATGAGAGGGATCGGGATCTATAATAAGTAGCATGAGAGGGATCAAGATATTTAATAAGTAACCATAAATGAATTGGCAATTTAAAATTCAGTATAATAAATTAGGGGAGTATTCACTTGGAAGGAGAAAACCTATAAAATGTGCTCATAACTTCTTGAGTAGGGAAAAGAACCATTGGTCATTTCGTATAATGAATATTTTAGGAAAATAAACTTTACTATAATATTTCAATTCACAAGATACCAACTAGTGTTCTATGGTATGTGAACTAAGGTAATAGCAAAGAAACCGATGTAAATATATATACCAGCATAAAAAAGTAAAATCATATTTGGTTTAGGATTGGCTTGATGCCAACACCCAAAACCTCAAAACTCTATAAATTGACCACCTGTAGAGAGAAAATAACAATATGAACGTAAAAAAAAACCATTACTCAAGAATGAAAAGCAAGAAAACCTGTTCACCGTTTAAAAACCTTCAAAGGATAAAAATTGGTGTTATCAGTTGTGTATGAGAATTTCCACTTGAAAATATTCAATAAGACCATAATCAAATTGAAATGGAAAGATGATTGAGCTTAGAAAAATAAATGGTTGACTTCTCCTTCATATTGCAACTAAACTAGTACTACTAATTTGCCTACTCGAGAGGAAAACCATCTGCTCAAGCAAAACCCCTTGGTTGTGGAAATTAATCTGTCTATATGACAAGATGAAACTTGGACCCGGAATCAAAGACATCCAGTGGGATAATATCCATAGTATACTAAAAACTCTATTCGATTTGTATATATTAGCTTCTAGAGAACTCTATTCACCAGAGGATGTGAATAGGTTGATTTGGATCATGCCAAAAATTCTTGAGCCATGCAACCTAGCTAAATAAGGGTATGAGAGGACAAGTGGTTGCATATTACCCATTTCTTTGACAAGTGCTCAGAAAAAGTACTCTCCTTATTAATTATTCATATGATTACTTTTAATTCACATACCATACACTATCTACCATATAATACATGGATCCACCAACAAATCGTGGATTTAAATCACCGCATACATATAATAAACGAGCATACATATCATAAATAATGAGAGAACACAAATCAGCATAGAAACACATTTAAGATAGACACATAATGTTTACATGGAAAACCCAAAACCAGGAAAAACCACTATAATAGATCTATTACCTCCCTTGACCTAAATCAACCAAGCCAGGCCAAGTAAGCGAGCCACCACTCACCTCTATACCACTTTACAATGGAGCCTCCTTAAGCCTTATAAAGAATTCCTTACATGCAATACCATGGTTCAATACCATGGGCCACCAAAATACCATTGGCCACCAATACCATGGAAAAATAACATTGGCCCCCAAATACCATGGGCCCAAAAACATGTGCTAGATCTAAACCACCTTTGACTCATTCTAAGTCAATATTATCCCTAACAATCCCCCCTTTAAACTTGACTTGGAGTAAACACCAACCCATCTCAATGTTTTATCGAGGATTCTCACATACACCCCCTATCACCTAGGTCTATCTCCTGACTTTACCGATGAGTTACTAGGGGTATGCATGCCTTACCAGGTCTTACAACCATATGCCGATTTACATTCAAACTGCTCCATTAATTTTTTTCATGTGCCTTCATGATGACTACACCATCACCATCCATTGCTTCTTCCTCTCTCTTTTCCATGCTTGATATCTTCCATGCTCTTTTTGTACCTGCATCCAACCTTGTCATTGACGTCCATATAAAGAAGAATCCATCCACCGAGTTACATGGGTCCTTAGCCATTGTAATCGCTAGTTCTCTAGGAATTCTCTTCACATACACGGTTCATCAACCTTGGTACCATAACTGATATTAAGCTATCTCACATTCCTCTCGCAATCAAAGACTCAACCTCTCTGATCCACATTGTTGTCCGCCGATTGCACACCAGCAGCAGAAATCTTTCGAAAGCTGTCTCCTCACTTAGGAAAGTGGGAGAGGTGTGACCTTGGGGGCAAGCACAGAG
>LPNX010298037.1:3148-63288 GCA_001517045.1 Pseudotsuga menziesii
CTAGGCGAGCGTTTTAGGTAGTGTAGTATATTTTATGTACCATGTTAAGGCTCTGTCTCTGAGTGTGGTAACCAACTGTACAAGTTTAAGGTTATCATCGTTGATGGTTTTAATGGTCCACATAGCTTCGCATAGGAACTAGTGTTGTTTCGGGTCTTCAGCTCCTGTACCTTTGAAGATAGGTAGCTTCATGTCGTCTCCCATTCTATTTCTCTGTGGTGGGTTCTGATTGGCCGGAGTACTACCACTCAGCGGTGTAGGTGAGGGTGCTGTGGCGGAAGGAGGTACTGACTGTGAGCTACTAGATGGAGTGCCTATGGGATTATTCTGAGTCCCTGTCTGCTTTTGTGGAGTATAGGGGTGGTAAGGGATACCCCCCTCTGGTTCCTCAGTGGTATTAGGGCTCTGCTGTCTAGTACTGTTTGAACTGTCTTCAAATATATCAGAACTAGATGCTACTTTATACTTCTTTCCACTCCGTGTCCGTCCAATATCATCTAAATCACTTTCAAAATCTTGTGACATTACTAGGTTTACTCATTCGTCTGAGACTAGATCCATTGTTCCTTTTTCATACAGCAGCTTCTTAAGGGACAAGTTTAGAGATCTTAGGTACTTACCGCGATAACCTTTGAAGAAGTATCGTTCGGCGGCACTGAAGCTCTTTCTTTGGTCAACTGCAAACTCTGTGACGTAGCCTTCTAGCACACTGGTGAGCCAGAAGTCCACTGCTCTCGTAATCGGGTTGTCCAGGTTCTGTATGGTCTGAATCAACTCCGGTGTCCAGACGATGTGTCTCTTCTTCTTGAAGGTGTTGCTATCTGTCAACTTGGATAACCAATCAAAAAGCTCGTTTCCGTAGGTGACAAAAAATATAGCGTGTATGTCTGAAGCGATGTGCTTCTCTAGCCAGGCCTCTGTGCTTAGTTTCGGACTTCTGTTCTCTTTCTTAGCGAACTTCGTTAAGTCTGAATCCAACCACTGGTGAAATTCTTCTCGCGTAGGATGCCAACAGAACATGGAGTCCCAGTCATTTAAACCGGCAACAGAACCATTTGTTGATTGCATGGGCAGACCCGGGTTTACTATAATTAATCAACAATACCCCAAACTCACTGGCCCTTTCGGCAACAGACCGCAAAGCGATCTGAAGTCTCACCCGAAGTGAATCTAATGGGTTGGCCAAGACTCAAGTGTCTTGGACCAGGTTCTGTTCATCCTACTTCTTTCCCCTTATCTCCTATGCGCCACTGAGGCAACTAGCTCTGCACATCGCACGTCCCCTTCTACTCGCGGCACTTTCACCCAAGCGATGCTCAGTCTCGCACCGGCTTCTCGGATTCCTCTCGCGTCGCACAACTTCCACTTACTCGCAGCTTCCCACTCCTTACCACTTCTCTGCGCACCGCGGAACACCTATCCTTTCCTCAACGCTAAGCCCCCCGCTCGCGGCACCTCGCATCGCAGCTCCTCTACCGATGCGATATCGCCTCCCCGCGATATCTTACCGCTGCGAATTTACGCTCTTAACGTTGATTGCGCCAAGGTGCGACACTCTGCTTTTCAGGAGTCTATTATGAATAACTGGTAATTAGTGACAGACGTGAAATAATCCTTAAACAACCTACTGCAATACTTCGATCTATCCTTAATCTCTTGCAATATTATGAACGGCACAACACATACATTCGTCTACTGCTACTATCGTTACACGCATAATACTAGCATCAATAAGCAAATACAATCACATCCATTCAACACATAACACGCAGGTTTAACGTGGTTCACCCCCAGGCTGGGAGCTACGTCCACCAAACTGTGCTTCTATTATATCTTTTGAGGGAAGTTGGCACAGTTTGTTGCTCTGCTCTTGCAGCGCTAAGTTTCTCCTAGATCTCTGATCTTTTCTATATACATATATCTTCCCTCTCAGCTCTCTCTTTGCAAATGACTACTTACAGACTCAAAATGACTCACAGACAGCTATGTGTCTGGATCGTTACAACGCAGTCTGTCTGACTAGCTTCTGAATCTACAAGATTATCAACTGACTGACTATCTACTGATTGATTAGCTACCCAACCAACCCTTTACAATACAAAAATGCAAGCTTTTATAGGCAGCCCGAAGGTCGTGCCATTACAACACTGTGGGCCTGTCCCAACAGTAAACCCATACCCTAACAGTGATATTCGGTCCTCTCTGTCCTTGAGGTAGCCGCTTCCCGTCACACCGCAGCTCTCTGCAGTCTTCCATGCTTCCCGGTACTGACCATGGGTACTATGCACCGGTTCTCTTTCTGTCCTTCGCCTTCAATGCTTGAGCCTCATTGCTCCTTCTTCTTTATGAGGGTCGCTGAGCCCTCCTGTCTTCCGCCGCTGCCTTCAATGCAGTGGTTGAGCTTTCTTCTCCCAGCCATTCTGGTACCGTTGTCTTCTTGACTTTCCTATCCCAAAAGTCGTGGTTTCCGGCTCTGCTCTCCAGCTGGAAACGTGCTACACCGTCGTAGCTCTGCCCTGTCCTTTTTCCGCTAAACTTTTCTCTTTCCGCCAAAATTAGCAGCTTCTTCTGTAGCTGCGGGGTCCTGCTCCAACACGTCAAAAGGAATCGAGTGATGTTTTCCAACGGATATCAGGAAAAATTGGGAAATGGAGCCGACACGTCGGAAGGAAAATGAAATTTTTGCCACAAGGGGGCAAGCCCCCTTGACCCCTGTCGTCCCCCTAAGACAATCGGGTGAAGATGATAAGAATATGAAGGAAGAAAAATAAATCTACAAGGACATTTATATAAAGTAGAACATCATTCTATTATAGATGAAGGGACACGATACGAAGATGGTACTAAATCACATTTAGATGGTGTATCTATGCAGGTTGTGAAGCATAGGATGGATTCTTTGAGAAAAGAAAGAATTGGACCATTGACAGGGGAATATGTTCACTGTTATGAAGCAGGACATCACATCATCTTAGAAAAGATGGTACAGAAGAAGGACTAACTGAATGCCTCGTGAAATATTGGGAGAGTTCAGACCAGTAAAAGAATGTGTTGTTGAGAAATTTAGTGGGAGATAAGAAATTCAATGCTTTTAACATTGATGAATTGTGTATATCTGCAGGAATAACATGTGAATGAACCTTGTAAGGTTGCCCCATAGGTAAATCAAGGAGCAAGGGAAGACACTTGCATGCTTTGATAATAGTGTTGCTGAGCAGACTGTTTCTATTTGATCGACCCTGGATCTTCTCATAGTTATAGCACCCTTGGACTTGTGAGATGTGCACTTTGAAGAAGTCAAAGCATAGAATATCATGGTCAATTCAACTAGCCATTGGAACCAGAAGGAGCTCAGTGGGGTGGTAATGAAATGTGGACATGGATGGGTTAGCCACCTATTCAAATCTGAATGTTCTGCCACCTGGATCCTATGATGTCCTCATTGGAATGGATTGGTTGGAAGCACAGAGAAAAAGGCTTGATTGTTACAACAAGACCTTTGAAATGCTTGTATGAAGGAGCAACCTAAAGGTTGTGAAAGGCATTCCAGAAGTGATCTGTGGGAGGAAGTCTTCAGTAATGCAGCTAAAGAAGTTCTGTGAGAAAAGTTACAGAGTGTATGCAACTCATGTTTTGGAGGAAGCAGAGAATGAAGCTCCTAGGTTGGAGGACCTTCATGTGTTGCAGGAATTTAGGGATGTTTTCCTAATGAAGTTCCAAAGTTTCCTCCAAAGAGGGACATTGATCCCACGATTGAAATTGTGCCAAGTAAATCACTATTGTCCAAAACACCCTACAGGGTGAGTACACCAGAAATGCTAGAGATGAAGATGCAGCTACAAGCGTTGTGGGTTCAGACCAAGTGTGTCCCCTTGGGGAGCACCAGTTTGGTTTGAGAAAGAGAAAGATGATATAATATGGTTGTGTATTGATCACAGATAACTGAGCAAGGTCATTATGAAGAACAAGTATCATTTTCCTAGGATCGATAACCTCTTTGACCAAGTGACCAAGATTAACTTGGGGTCTGGTGACCATCATGTAAGAGTCAAGGATGGAAATGTTCATAAGACAACCTTTAGAGTAAGGTATGGATCTTATGATGCTGTAGTGGTATCATTTGGGTTCACAAATGCACCAACTACATTCATGTGCCTCATGAATAATGTTTTCAGTAAGTATCCGGACAGGTTTGTTCTTGTTTTCCTTGATGGAATTCTTATTTATTCTGAGAATGAGGAAGAACATGTGGAACATTTGAGTCTAACTTTGAAATTGCCCAGAAAGCATAAGTTGAATGCAAGGTTGAGAAACTATGACTTCTATGAAGATAGAATTCATCATTTGGGTCACATTATCTCAGATATAGGAATATCTGTAGACCCTTAAAAGATTGAGGCCATGATGATTTGGCCTACTCCAAGAAATTTAACAGATGTAAGATCTTTCATGGGACTTGCAGGGTATTGCAAGAAGTTCACTGAAGAAGATTTTGCAGGAAAAGTTGAGTCTATGTATAGGCTGAGAAAGCCTGCAAGTGAACTTGTAGTTCCATGAGGAAATGGCCCTTGTGTGTATGGGCATACACATGAGGACTTCCTGAAGACTCAAGTAGAATGACCTAAGCAGAGCAGTATGGTGGTGCCTAATGAAACCCAGGGAAGGAAGCTTCTATGTGCCATGAGAAGGATCTCATGACTGAGAACAAATTTTGAAAGTTCAGATTGCAAGTTTTTCTATTGATTATGGGATATTGTGATCTCTTGTGATGGTTTTGAATCATGCTAACCATGGATATGCTTGTCTTGCATTGCTTGATGACTGAAGTTTCTTGTTGACTAACTGTGATTGTTTGGCTGATTAAAAATTGTGTCAGGATGACATGTTGTATGTGCATGTCTAGGTTTTGGGCAGCATGCGTAAGCAAGGGATGAGTACTCCCCACTTACAAAAGCCAAAAAATATGAGGATGGCCTCATGGTTGCAAAAATATGATTTTCTACAGGAAGCAGAATTGTGAATTCAAATTTTTATTTTGACTATCAATGTTATGGATCGCTTGATATTTGGAAAATCATGTATGCATGAAAATAGATTTGAAACTCTATGATTAAAAATTTATGATGAAATCTCATGTAAATTGCGTACTCGTATGTAATGCAGGTGAGATGGTGAAAGTATGCCCTTGGAGTACATAACTTCTCAGAATGATTGTTTGGGATACATAACTCCTCGAAAGGATGTGTTGGGTGTACATAGCTCCTCGAAAGGATGTATTGGGTGTACATAGCTTCTCAGAGGGATGTGTTGGAAATAGGTTGAAAACCTATGATTGCAATTATTTTTATGATGACATCTCATATAAACTGCATGCTTGTATGTAACGCAAGTGAGATGATGAAAATATGTACTGGGTGTACATGGCTCCTCGGAGGGATGTACGAGGTGTACATAGCTTCTCGGAGGGATATCTTTGGAATAGGTTTGAAAACCTATGATTGCAATTATTTTTATGATGACATCTCATATAAACTGCATGCTTGTATGTAACATAGGTGAGATGATGAAAATATGTACTGGGTGTAGATGGCTCCTCGGAGGGATGTATAGGGTGTACATAGCTTCTCGGAGGGATATCTTTGGAATAGGTTTGAAAACCTATGATTGCAATTATTTTTATGATGACATCTCATATGAACTGCATGCTTGTATGTAATGTAGGTGAGATGATGAAAATATGTACTGGATGTACATGGTTCCTCGGAGGGATGTACGTGGTGTACATAGCTTCTTGAAGGGATGTGCTTGAAATAGGTTTGGAAACCTATGATTAAAATTTTATAATGACATCTGATGTAAACTGCTTGTCTATATGTAACGCAAGTGAAGTAATGAAAACATGTACATGGAGTACACGGATCCTCTAGAAGGATGTACTTGGGTACATACCTTCTTCCCCCTACTATCTAGGAACCGGTATGCATCATTGGCGACGCCTAGGGTGTAAGACATTCGGTAAGACTTATTTCCGTACACATTCACACCATAAGGGGACTGTCACGAAAATGGGGGATCCATGAAGAGAATAACCCCTGGGTATTATGATGTATGGAAAGGAAGCACTTGAGCATTGGTAAGCACTCGAAGGAGGTGTTGGGCCCTTAAGCTAGAGTTGTTATTGAGCACCCGAAGGTGTTAGGCTCTGAAGCGGGGCTAAATGGATCTCGGTTGAGAGATGTTATATAGATAAGTATTGGATTACTTGGAAAATCCTGGTTGATTTTCTGTAATTACTCATGTGTATAATGATTCAGCTAAGATTTTTTGAAAATCTTGTTAAGAAATAAATCCTACGAAAGTGAATCTGACATGTGAATTAATATGTTATGGTTCCTGGAAAGGAAGCGCCTAAACATTGGTAAGCACTTGGTAAAGGTGCTAGTCCCGTAAGCTATAGTTGTCATTGAGCACCCAAGGAGGTGTTAGGCTCTGAAGCGGGGCTGACAAGATCTCGGTTGAGAGATGTTATGCAGATAAGGATTTGGTTTACTTATCAAATTTTTGTTGTTGTTGATTTTCTGTAAATATACATGAGCATATGATTTCGCCATGATTTTAAAAATCTTGTTATAGATTGCATCTTATCAGAATGAATGTAAAATATGAATTGAATTCATTGTGGTGTTCAGAAAGGAACCACTTGAGCTTGGTAAGCACTTGGAGGAGGTGCAGGCCCTTGAATAGAGCTGCTATTGAAGCACCCGAAGAGGTGTTGGGCTCAAGAACGGAGCTGTCAGACCTCGGTTGAGAGGTGTTTTCAGGTGATTTGAGGCTTGTAGAAATTTGGCTACCCTTTAATGCGCACCCAGGTGTGGGGTGGGGCAAGGTTGTGAGTGCCATGGTTGTATAAAGCCAATTCGAACACCTATGGAACCAAAAGAAGCTACTTATGCAGATAAGTATTTGGTTCACTCGATAACTTTTGTTGATTTTATATCAATATACATGTGCATGTGATTCATCTATGATTTTGGACAATCTTATAAATACTGAGATGGAAATTGACTCATTGACTGGGGCTTGAGCATAGGTATTGTTGGTTTCCAAAGACACCGGAAATGTTCCAAGCCGAGGAGAAGGATTCTCCAAGACCAGAAAAAGATCATGTGGTGTGTGTTGACGCATGCAAGCAAGGACTTGGAAGAGTTCTAGATCATGCCATTGGACAAATAAAGGTGCAGAGGAAGCACCGCAGTCCTGAAGAGGCTACGTGGAAGTTGGAAAATGCCATGCAACTAGCACATCAATTTTTTGTTCAATTTTGCAGAGCACGAGGGCGGTGCCAATGTAGCAATTGTTAAATTTTTCTAAAGCACTTCAAACAGTGCTATTGAAAGGGGAGGGGAATGTAACACCCAGATTTTGACCCCGTGGTATTAAATTGCATATGATGTAAATGTTGTATTAAATCATGGTGTGAAGCTCAAGGAAAAGGCCCCACCATGGGTTTAGTGTTTGATGTTTCGGCGATTAAAATCGATGTCAATGGTTTATGTGCTACCCAAACACAATGTGTTTTGAGACATCATGTAAAATGCAAATTAATAAAAATACCACAACTAGCTACGCGCTGCAACATTAAAGAGATGGGGGCATGATTTCATAAGGAATAGGAAGGGGGAATTATTCAACCTTAAGCCTATGGGGAAAATCCAAATGTTTAAGGTAAAACCCATAAAGTTGTCAACTACCCTTTTTGTATTTCTGTGCCCAGTCATCTAAAAGTGGTTGAAGAAGTTATCTCCTTGGGATGGGAAAGGCATGGAGGTCAAATTCAAATTTGGGAGGTCACCCATTTTTGGAAAGTGTGTTTTTGAATTGTGTGGCAAGTAAAAGCTTGGGAAGGCATGCCCAAGCCATTATGCACCCATGACTTTCATTTCTCACCCATCCTCATGGAGTTTTGGCTCCCTCACGCAGCAGGAAGAGATTGAGCTCTCTCCTCCACGGTTTGGCTGTTGTTTCCTTCCCTTCTCCAAAAGCAGAATGCATTTTGGGTGTTGATGGGGCAAATGGGAAGGAAGGGGCCATGATTTTGGGGTTTGAGGAGGTCGTTTTTTTCCCTGTGAGAAGGCTGGGAGTTCTCCTCCATGTTTTTTCTACATTTTTCTTGTTTTCTCTAACCTGGGAAACTCGTTTTTGGGTTGCTAGCGAGTGGGAGAAGAGACCCACAAATTTTGGGTGTTGTTGAGCTCGTTTTGGCCATGTTAGGGCCATAAACATCTCTGGGAAATCGAATTTCTATCAGAGGGATGTTTTCCCCATTTTATTGTGTCGGTTGTAATTGCAAATCCCGTTTTTGGTAATTCCTAGCAGATGGGAGAATAGATCCGCAGTCTGAGGGTTTGATGAGGTCATTTTTACCTCTATGAAGCCAAAGAACGTTTCCTGAAAACGTATTTCCTCATGCTGGGTTGTTTGCCCCAATTTCCATTTTCGTTTTGGTTCCCAGGAATGTTTTGTTCATATCCAACAGTTATGTATGACTGTGTTTGATTAAATGGGTTGACTGTGTGTTTGATGCAAGTGTGGCTAGGATGGATAAGTCCAAGGAACCCATGTGTTGTTGGTTAGTTTCCTTAGCATCCTGTAAAACCCAATTTCTTATTGGCTTGGCTGGACAGTCTGTGAAACCCAATGGTGTGTTGGCTTGACTTTGGATGTTTTGGTTTTAGGCTATGTGTGAGCCTGTTATTCCCTAGTGCCTTGTGGAATCATGCCCAGCTCGGGGGTGGTAGTAATGCTGAGATATTGATGAGCACACTTGCCTATGGTTGGGTGGAACATTGCAGCGACATAGCTAGTTGCGGGCCAACTTCTTTTCCGGACAATTATTCTTGTGTATTTAATCTCTTCAATGAATTGTTTATGAATTGAACTGAACATGATGAATGCATGAATGAAATAAATGTGTTTGCTTCCGCTATAGATTTCATTATGCATCTATGTATGTTTTTATATTAATGCATTTTATTTATATGTTTATGATGATGGGGCTAGATTTCCCAGTTTGACAGCAGTAGTGTGTTGGTCGTGTCCTCTCCATCGTTGGTATGAGGGGTGGGGATGTGACATTTATAATGGAATTTTGATTCAACCCAATTAATGCATATCCATTAACCTCGTCTTTGACCTGCAACTTTTGGCAGGCTAATAGTTTTCAGAATGATGGACACATTCTATTTAGAAATTGTGTGTATGTATGTAAAAGTTTGATTCAAGCTAGTTATGGCATATTCAATAACCTGATGTTTGACCAACAACTTTTGGCGAGTTAATAGTTTTTAGAGTAATGGACACAGTTACTCTGTTTAGAATTTGTGTATGTGTGTATAATCTTAGACAGTACTTTGTCATTATTAATACATGTTATATTTATCTTAGATTCTTAGATGATGAGGGTATTGTTGTATTTTTGTTATGCATAATTGACATAGTTAATGCAGACAAATATGAATTGAGAAGGAATCATACCTCCTCACTTGTTACTTGTTTACCAAAACTTCTCAATTTTACATAATTAATGCCCACGATTCAGGATTGAGACGAGTCCCTTCTCAGGTTCCCATATGGTGCTAATTTACATAAATGTTTTTTGCAGGTTCACTGTTGGTAAGGAGATTGCAACTTTCCTTCTTTCAACCGAAATATTGTCCAAGGCTTGGGAAGCGTCACATCTTGAAAGCAGCTCAAAGAGTTTTTGTGTGAATGAATATGAAGGCGTTGCATATGTTGCCTTCCCTTCATTTCATAATATAGAAGGCTTCATTAACAATTGGAGCGAATATGGAGAAGATAATATACAAACTGACAAAAAGGTTTTCTCTGCTTGCCTCAAGGGTAATAATGATCAACCAGCCCTCGTCCATCACGGAGCTCTTAATTTGTTCCTCTATATTATGCAGAATACAGATTTCCAAGCAAAGGTAAATTGATTTATTTAGTACAACTTTCAAGGTAAACTGATCTTGGCTTCATAAAAAGGGGATTTACTTCCAAGATAATATTTATTTTTGAAAAGAAGAGAAAAGTTACATTGTGTAGTGATCTTGGCTTTATAAAAAGAGGGTTTACTTTCAAGATTTTTTTTTTTTTCAAAAGAAGGGAGAAGTAACATTGTGTTTATGTGTTGTATGACGGACCAATTGCAGATTTATACAGACTCGAAACAAAAGAAACTCAAACCCATCATATTTGTTGGTCATTCCTTAGGAGGAGAAATTGCAACGTTGGCCACACTATGGGTACTCAAAAAGAGGCTGAGGCAAAGCTCTCCCTTTTGTATCACATTTGGCTTCCCTTTAGTGGGAGATGTAAATCTTGTTGAAGCAGTTGGTCATGAGAATTGAGTAAGTAGCTTTTGTCACGTGGTTTCCAAGAATGATATTATTCCTCAGATGTTCTTTGCACCATCCCAATCAACTACTCAACCCTTGAATGCACTTTTTCCTTATTGGCAGGGAAAAATGACCAATGCCAGAAATGATCAACCTGATTCTTTTATTCAGGATTCTTATAGGATCCTTCTTCAATCTGTAAGGGAGTCAGATACAAGCCCATATAAGCCTTTTGGTCAAGTATGGTGCAGCTTGTATTGCAAACTCAGAGACAGTTTTGGCGATGCTTCGTTTGACAATGCAAAGCCAAGAAACTTATTCTGACAATATTGTAAAGGACTGCCTTTTAGAGCACAATACATGTGTTTCCTTCCGGTTAAATTTAGCACATCCTAAAACTAGCCAAAAAAAAGGATCGTTGGTATTTTTTCCTGGTATGTTTTTTTGTCATTACAAATTAGAGGTAAATTCCTATAAGTTAGTCAAAGCAGGGCCTGGGTTATATTAAGAAGCATCACATTTTATCAGTTTTACAAATTAACTCTAGCTTAGCATATTGCAGTGTAAAGGTGCAGCTTTTTGCATCAATGGATCCTGAATTTTCTACCAGTTGGAGGTCCTAAACAATCAATTTTACAATAATATTATAATTTCTTTGACAATTAGAACATTTTAGAAAGGTCTATGTATTTTCCCTCTCAACTATTAACATGTATATTTGCAATTTTTCGAAGATTTTGTACACCATGTTTAATATTTTGAATACTTTAGGAACTTTGTTGCAAAGTGCTTATTTTATTTTGAAAATTTCTAAAGCATGTTATTTCATAATCTTTGTTTATATGAATGGGATTTTTCCTGCTCTATGTTTTGCATTTGTTATGAATCTAGTTGTTGTCTTTTGGATTTAGTTGCATCAGTTGAAACTCTCTCTTATTGGTCTTCTTTTTGTTTTTCCACGAGAAAGTATTTAGAATGTAATTGTTTGTATGAACTAAAGAATTTGTCGATTATAGATATCTGTTGTTTGAACTCAATTTTTTTTCATTTAATTTAGTATTTTTTTTATCCATTTATGAAAATTTTCATATCCAATTTCTCTTAGCTAAGAATTGTTGGCAATGTAGAAGTTTTATCCTTGTGCAGATTAGATTAAAAGCATCTCTCAAACCTTTAATGGCATGATATTTCTTTCTGGAGGCTGTAAGAATGTGTGGGCTGCATTTCAAAATTCATCTGAGGTATGCATTTCAGAAATCATCTAACATATCTTTTAAGGGAATTTTTTGCAATTTTTACGAAATTTTAGGAAATTTTATGTAATGGCAATAACAATCCTGAGGTGGAATGTACAGCAGTTCTAAAATTCATTATTAGAGTACAAGTTGATCTTGTCTTCTCTGTTTCCTGTTTCTAACATTGCCCATATTGCTTTATAGTTGTATGATGCTTACATGGATATTCATTATTCAATTAAACTTGTAGCAATGGGGTCAAATTCTCATCGAGCTTTACAAAGACAAAAGGATGGACGGATTAGTCTTTTAACCTCCGCTCCCACAAATGACACTTTGTCTATAGGTATTTGGATTTCTTTGTTTACTAGTCTCTTATTTCTGTACGAACCCTTTTTCTTCCAGAGATGAGTTTCCTTTATGCATACGAGGATATGCACACTAGCAAGCACTGAGCGCAATTGTTTAATTTTTCCTCAATGCTTTGTTCAGTGTGAATCATATGTACTTTTCTCTAGGTTGATTCAATTCAACAACCTGTTGCCACCTCAAATGATGGATTGAAAAAGGAAATAAAATGGGACTCTAGGGATATAAACACTTTAGTTGATGTTTTCAAAGTATACAACTGCATTAAGATCTCTGAAGAGCAACAGACTATGAGTGTGTCTATTGTCTCAGCTCTAAAAAAAGAGCGGTTCCAAGCTCGTCTTCTAGTTCATGAGCTAGAGTGTGCACAAAAATCCTCACGGAAAGAGGTAAGCCATTTCCTAAGAAAAATCGCAGAGGAGAGAGGCATATGGCAGGGTAAGGAACAGGAAAGAATCACGGAAATGATCCCAACTATGAAGGAGGAACTGCACAATGAAAGGAAAGAAAAGAGAGATGGAAATGCTTAGCAAACGAGATTGCAGAGGATAAAATTACGATAATGAGATCTTTGCAAGATCTTGAGAAGGAAAGGAAGGAAAGGCAGCTCATGGAGGATGTCTGTGATGAATTGGCAAGAGAGATTGGCGAAGACAAAGCTTAAGTGGAAGAAATAAAACTGGAATCTATAAAAGTGAGAGAAGAAGTTGAGGAAGAACGCAAAATGCTCCAGATGGCAGAGGTGTGGCGTGAAGAGAGGGTTCAGATGAAATTGATAGAAGCAAAGGTCGCATTAGAAGAGAAGAGTTCTGCTTTAGATAAACTGCGAGATGATTTGGAAGCATTTATAAATTCACAAGGCAATGGTACAACCTCTATAGCTGCTGCAAATATGCAAGATGCAGAATTTCTTAGAGAGGCTACAAGTTCAATACAAGTTCAAGACATTAAGGAGTTCTCTTATCATCCTCCAAACTCCAAGGACATTTTCTCTGCCTTTGGAGATTTGAACCCTTTAAAGTTAACAATGAGACATTTGATGCTAGGACTGGATGGGATCTAGACGATGGTTGTTACAGCCCCAGGATCCATACCTCTAAAATTCTTAGAGTAACTCTTGAGAGCCATGGATTCAATAGAGATTTAAGAAGAAGCCATCAATATATAAGAATCAGAGAAGAAGAATGACACACACATGCCATGGAAGAAGAAGAGAAAAGAGAGGAAAAAAGTGACTGGGAGCAGGCAAGTCAAAGTGAGGGAGATGAGTAGGAATCGATTACTTCTCCTCGAGAGAGAAAAACATCTTTCAATGGATATGTAGAAGATGGTAGCTATACAGAAAGTGGAACAGATTGGGAAGAGAATGAAGATTCTGCCATTGTCATAACAAAAATTTATTCCTACCCTACTAAAGAAGGGCAATTGAAAATGAAAAACTCACCTGCTGGGCAGCTTTGGAGACCTAACTCTGGAAAGGAGGATAGCTACAAGAGAATTCTAGCAGAAAACAATTTTCCTGCATGCACCAAGAGCTCAATACCTATTAATAAGAGAATAAGTGGGAGGACGAAAAAAAAGGGGGCAGAAAAAGAAAATTCATGGACACCCAATAGGGGCACCAAGACACCCTTGGAAGAAAAATGGTTTTGAAAGGATCTTGGGTGGTAATTCAGTATGCAGAAAGATGGGTTGAAGGGAAATTCCAAGCTATCCTTGGCATTGAATACTAGCATTAAATTTAACAGCAGCAGTGTTTGTGAGGGTATGCCTATAATTCTTGTTCCCAACACCTTCTAGACCCTCTTAAATATGTACAATGTTAAGGACTTTTTGGAGGATGGGATTTACTATGCCCTTGATGCCAAGGTGAAAGAGATGCTCAACAAGCCTGAGTGTATTACTATATATAGGAAGAGTGGTAATGACAGGATGGGGTTTACCTTTGGGGTGAGGGATAATCCATCTGCATTGTCACTCAATGACTGGATTCATGTCGTGGCAGCGTTTGTGCTTGGGAAGGAAAGTCAGTTCAAGGACTGGCCTTTTAAAGACCATGCTGAGATATTCAATAAAAGTATGTTTTTCTTTTCCTCTTTAATTTTTATGTATTTTCAAGTAAATAGCAGTGCCTTCGGAGTACGTATGGTTATCGAATTTTCAGTAGTGGAGAGGTTTGTTGCAGGAAGTAAGGTGATCAAGAATTTAGTTTTGAATGGTAAAACCATGCAGTTTTTCAATAGATAATGGATGGTGTTGATGTTTACAGTCTTGGGGTTTTAAATCTGCTTTGAAGATGATAGTGTGGAGTCTGCTAAATCTATGAGGCAGTGGAATGTGAAGATAATCTCAATATGAGATTTAGACTTTTCTGTTACTGTTTTCAACTATTGTCAAGTTTCTTAGCTTTGCTTCTATACCACACTATCACGGTTCTTTTGGATTTGTCTTGTGGCATATGCTGGGATAAATTTCTGAACTTATTGTATCATATTTGCTCATTTATTGTCATGTAATTTTGTCTGCTTATCGTTACGCTCATGTAATTTACCTGTAGATTAGAAAGCACAAGCGTCAGCAAGATAAAACTACAGCAATGGAGATTTGGGACAAGATGGATGAATACATGTGGGACAGGAAGTCCAACTCAACTTTCTAAATATGCCCCTTAATGAATTTATTTGCCATGTGTTTTGAAGATCTTTTCACAGCACATTCTCAACGAGAGATTCTTACTATTGAAGCATATGGAATAGGCAGTTATCCATCTATTGTTATCATGTTGCAAATTCCAATACATAGATATTTGGGAGCTTTTAAAAGCAGATCAGAATGGTTATATATGCAATTGAAAGCCATTTACTCTACTACTTGAAAGGTAGAATGCAATGCAGTATTACTGATATCAGACTATTCGGAATTTGTTGTGTACATCATGTTTGTTGTATAGTATCCATCCACTGGAAGCCCCTTCGTAGGTGGGATAAATTTGTCACATGGTAGTAAATAGTCCACTGGAAATGTCTAATAAAGGTTTTTGAGGGCGCTTATTGCCTCATAACGACATTGTTTAGAATAATGTCCAATTTTGAAGTTCTATGCACTGAAGCTCTAGACATCAATTGAGGCTTGAGCCTCATGTTTCACATTAATTTAGAGTTTTTGGTAAGATGGTTGTGTTGTCTGAAAGACTGAAAGTTTTATATACAGTGCTTGACAGGGTTCTCACATAGTTGATTGGTTGGGATTGTATCCAATATTTTCCAAAAAAAAAACTCTTAATATCGTCTCTGTCCACATTTCTTTTGTAGGGTGTATCAAGTTCCATCTGCAAGCTATATAATCATCTTCATTTCCTTGTAAGTTTCATAGGATTTAGTTGCTACGTGTATAAATTATGTAAACTTACTGTCGTGTTAGCTCTTACTCAACATAAGCATAAGTTATGCAGTAGCAATGATATACTGTAAGTCGTGCAAGTTTTTTTGCATTTTGTAAGGTAAATACTATGTGCAAGTAGCGGGCAACTCCCATGAGCCAAATATTTTTTTTTAACCATGGGAACAGCAACCTCCCAAGAGTATGTCCAATAGCCTGCAAGCCAGATATACCAATAACTTGTGACTTAGCAGGAGCCGAGACGTCCCGGTGGGGTCGCCTACCCTTCAAGCCTTGCCACAACAGGCCAAATGAGAAACCCTACCAATGAGGCAAATGTTAACAGGTAAATCATAATCTCATGTAAGCGTAGTGTTAAAGGGTTAGAGCATAATTTCTTGTGAGCATGTTGTTAAAATTACTATATGACTACTTAATAAAATTATTGGATGACTATTTAATGAGACTTAAAAGGTAGAGTATAAATAAAAATAATTTATTTCATAAATTAATTAGAAAAACTAAACTAATTATTTCATAAATTAAGTAAAAATACTAAATTATTAGATGACTGCTTAATGAGAGTTAAAAGGTAAAGTATAAATAAAAATAATTGAAAAGTCGTTCAACCAATAAACCAAAAGTGAGTACTTCAGAGTTAAAAAAATGAAATCTGAATGGAGATGGGCTCTTTATTTATTATTATCATTATGGGTTATTTATTTATTTATTTATTATAACGCTAAAATGCCAAAATCATGTGCTTGATCGTTTGTGTGTAGCTCCATTCGTTCTCTAGTCGCCTCATTGATAAGTGTGTGGGGGGGGGGGGGGGNCTTATTGGGTCTCCTTGTTCCGCTGATTGCTGGGTGGAAGTATCTACCAATAAATATTTCTGAAAAAAATATGGAGCCATAACCTTTCCTCAACGAAATGTCTGTATTAAAATCATACAGGGCATAAGGGTCACGCACTTTTGAACCGGATTTCAACTCTTACTATTTAATAAGGTATGCAAGAATTCCTATACCAATTTTGTATGTTTTAGGCCTTACATTAGTATTTTTGGCTCTTCATTATGTAATCTCTATTTTCTTTTGGCGTAGATAATTTTCAAGGTTCGATACATTTATGGAGACAACAAAAAAAGGTAAGTGGGGTTTCCTTGGCTGACTTGGCCTTATTTCTCAATGCAATCTTATAAAATCAAACGATTTTTAGGAAATTTTATCCTTGGAATTCTTAATTTTAGTCGTTAATTTACAAATTCCCTTTAATGATTTTTTATAGTGGATTTTATTTATTTATTGTTGGATTATTGCTATATGTTTAGTTTCAATTTGAGGGTTTAATTGTGAAAAATGTTCATAATTGTTGTTGCGAACATAGTTTTCCCCGTGGCAATTAAAACTGGAACAACTCATTAACATGGAAAACGGATACACACATCCCTCTGCATGGAAGATTGGAAACAATGCCTTTGTTGAACCATCATGATCTATGGTTTTGGTTTTTTTTTGGATGAAACTGTAACTCACTAAAACTTATTTCTCCCTAAAACCATTGTTTTTTTCCTAACCTTAGGTTTTTAATGGACAATCTGAATGATAATCCTGTAGCTACAAATTAAATGTTTGAGAAATATATTCTTGTAACATAGAATTCAAATGAAGAGTTAATGCACTATTTTGGAGTTGTATTAGGTTGCAATTGGTAATATTAAATGGGTTCAATGGTTGTAGCATGTTATTTATTTCCCAAATTTGCAGGATGTTTTTAATCTTTATATTGCGTGCATAAGCCATGTCATTGTATGTCATATTTGCATACTTGGAAGTTGCAAACTTATGTAATTTTCCCGTGCTTAAAGTGAAAATTAACAATGCATTTGAGAGCTAAGGCTTGATACCACTTGTTAATATGCCTCTATTTTATAAATCTGATTGAGGAAATTAAAAGGTGGTTGGGAATGACATTCTATAGTCACATATGTTTTCATAAATGACTCAAAAATCTAGTCATGGAATTTTATTTGGATATGCTTTCCATATGTTGAAAACTATTGCTTTTTCCTTACTCACTTTACGGTTTAAGGCCATATCTGATTGGTGTCTTTTATGCTTCCAAATACATCAATACTATAGCTCAATATCTTTTATCAAAGGGGCAGATCTGAGCTATGTACAACAGTCCTTCTTTAGTTATCATTTGAGGGGGTTATAAACACATTATTATCTCATTCAAACTGAGTTATAGCCCCACAATAATTGGGACTATTTTGTGAGTATAATTGCAAGGTTCACGAGTCTTATTATTGTTGTTATAAAGTGTGGTATCTCTACTCTTCAACCTCATTGATATACGGTTGAAGAAATTACTTGATGAATTCAAGATCATAACTTTTAACTGGATGGTATACTAATATTTGGAATGATAAATAGGAAATTAAGGATTGAATCCTATTACTTTCTTGTCATATCTTTGTCATAAGTACCTGTTACCTAGTTTCCCAAATGGAGGATCTGGTGCAGTAGGAGTGGGATCCAAATACATCGAGGATAGGTGGATATTGTGTTACCAATGGTGGTATCCTGCCTCCTCAAATAAAATCGCCTTGGTAGAAATAACAATTGTCATCCACTGCCATTCTTATTTCCACCCTAGGAGAAGCAAAGCTAAGCAAACCATCTGCACCCTGTAATAAAAAAATTGGTTTTGGTAATCGATTTCGTTATAATTACAAGAAAAAAATAGATAGCTCCACCTCCAAGAAAATAAATTTATGTATGTACTGGAGTACATGAAATTGAGAGGAGATAAAATATGATTAGTAGGCAATCGTTTTTTACTCATGTTTATAGGATGCTTATACATGGCATTTCCTGGGCCTGCTACACTTCCTTTGTACTTTCTCTGTGACTGGCCAGTGACTGTGTATTCCCTCTATGCTTGGGCCCTGGCCTGTGTGATACCTCCAAGGGCTGATACATGGATGTTGTGACCTCATTTTGTTGGCCTTGGGCTGAGGTCATGCCCTCCTTTAGCTACCCATACAAAGCTGTTACCTCTTGATGATTTCCAGACATGTAACATAGCCTTCTTGGCCTGCTTGAATTTGATTTTTAACTTGTTCAGCTAGTTCATGCCACGCCCCATCCCTCGAGGGCATACACAACCACTCTCCAATCTAGCAAGGTTAGAACATTCATAAGTCGCGCTTCACTCTTTTCCACATTACATGATTTTCCACTTGAACCTACAGATGTTTCCTCCCTTCTTCACCATGCCACAACCCCTAGGGAAACCCTCCAACTTCCCTCACCCACTACTGATGATGCAACACCTTCAATGCCAATTCCAGCAAACAACCAAACCTCCTTTGTTTTTTCACTCCCATATTCTCACACTAAGACTGACGAAATTAAGCGCTTTGCGTCTACAAGGTCTGCCACCCATGCAACTTCAATTGATTGCCCCCCCCATTATATTTCTCCAATAAATAAATACAATGAAGAAGGCCTCCTCTCAATGGCATTCCCAACGTTATTCCCCACATGAATTGCAATGCTAAAACAACCTTGTCTTTATGAAATCAACATGCAAGAATATTCTTTGCACCTTATATGATTCCATGATAATAAGTTTGGACAACACCCTCACTTCCGCCACTAATTTTACAACCTTATGATGCGCCACCCACCACAGCTTTATTTGATAAATGTAACCTAGAAGACACCCTCGCCACAATTGTCTCAGCTCTGCGTACACTTAACCAAATGCAAAATTCTCATATTGTTGATCATGCCATGTGTTTTGGATCTGCTCTTTGTGGCACTCGCTAGTTTTGGAACAAAAGACGAGGTGAACTGTATTATATGATCACCCAACTTCTTAGACCAAGATTCTTTTTTACCCTTAGTGGAGCTGACACCAAATGGCATGACCTTCAAACATGCTCATGCCTTTCCATCCTCCCACTTCATTGCCTTCGCAATTCCAATGGAGAATTCATAACATTATAATCAATCCACATGCTATGTCTCTATATATGCACCATAGATTCACCATCTTCCTTGAAGAGGTCCTGCTAAACATATTCCAAACAAAAGATTACTGGTGAAGGTTTGTTCCTCACTCGTTGCATTTTTTTGCCCTTGTACTTCTTGACATTTTGACTATTTCCCTAAATTTATGTTTTTTTTCCTTCCCTTCTTTCTATAGGTATGAATGGAAAAACAAAGGTTATGCTAATATACATGGTTTCCTTTGGTTGGAGGATGCACTCAATATGGACATACTTGATTGGAATGATTCCCTCGTTGTGGATACTGCAAAAAAATACTTTTATAGCTTCTTATCTACATGGAACCCCTATCCCACGCACCTTAGTGTCCCTGCATTCCATCAATCATCTCACCAAGACCCTTGCACACTTGCGTCATCCTCCTTACGTGAAGGAAACCAAAATGACAATTATGAAGCTCTTGTCAATTCTATGCAATGACACACAAAATGCAATGAATCCTCTTGTCTTCGCCAAAAAGGCACAACCCTCATTTGTCGCTATGGTTTCCCCTTTGAACTGCACGAAAAATCTTCTATGTTCATTGACAATTCTGGGAAAAAATATATATCCTAGCTAGAAATGATGAACTTTTAAACATACACAACCCTCTTATGCACTCAGTATGGTGAACTAACATTGACTTCCAGCCTGTGCTCTCCCGTCATGATGTCTTGACATACATTTCAAAGTATGCTTCAAAAGCAGAGAACAAATTTGAGAGCTACTATGACATTCTAACACGTATTGCACATGTCGCCCCTACAAAAGAGGGAATTTTATTGCTTATCCAAAAACTATTATCAGAAACCATGGTTGACCGAGACATTGGTGTGTAAGAGACCTTCCATATGCTACAAAAACTTCCCTTGACTCTTTGCAATCGTACATTTGTTTCCCTGAACATTTCCTATACTGTTTTCAAACGTGATTCATCATACCTCCCCAACACCCCCCCACCAACCAGCTTCATTTCTGCATACATGCAAAGACCCCCTTCACTTGAACAACTACCCCTTCTCGAAGCTTCCTGTTCTTGGTCCAACTCTACACGTAGACACCAATGTCAATGGAAGCCCCACGAACTGGCCAAGATTGTGCATTTCCTTCCTCGCTTCCTTGACATACCTCCTCGTACTTCTCCTCTTTATGTCAATTTCTGTTGGAGCAAACTCCTCCTATACAAACGTTTTCATGAATTACCAAATGACATTGGTTCCTCAGACTTGGAAATTGTCTTTGCATGGGAATCCTTTCGCATGAGCTACAATGTCTGGCATGTTGAACGACACCCTTCGTCCCCTCTATATATTTCTGTTGAGACTCCTCCCCCTCATGAAGTTCATCATCCCTCCTCTATAGACATGTCCAAATGGGAACTCCTCTCTCAACTCCACCCTGGCAACAACCTACAACTTGATGATCTTGACATGCTAGGTCATTGCGGCTTTGACACCAAACACAATTGGGGCCAAACACATATACATTTACACTTGCAAGACTCATCCATCTCATTCCTTGACTTGAACCGCTCATCAAACCAAGCACATATACAACATTTTTCAACTTCTTCTTCTCCTAATTGCTTTTCTCCAACACAACGCACAACCATTGAAATTATTATGTCCCACTACACACAACACACTACCACAAAACCATTGCACATGATCATCCAAGGAACTGCAAGCACAGTAAAATCTTACTTAATTGGGTGCTTGCAAGCTGCATTCTATTCATCATCTACAGATAACTCATCCCCCCTTCTCTTGCTTGCTATAATCGGTGTTGCAGCACATAAATGCCCTTACAATACATTATGTCCTTCGCATACTAATAACTACTATGCTTCTTCTTCAGGTCCAAGCCCTTACAAACCTCCAAGAACAACTCCTCCATATACGTTATGTACTAATTGATGAGATGAGCTTCATTGGTCCAAAGCTCTTATCAAACATTGATTTTTGTCTTCGTGAAGTGTTCCCTTCCCATCAGACTTGCCCTTTTGGAGGCCGCTCTATCATCCTCGTAGTTGACCTTGGTCAACTTCCCCCTATCAAAGATATCCCCATGTATGTAGGAGCATCGTGTGGAAACACACTTTGGCGTACCTTTTACACATTCATAACCCTCTCAACGATTTTTCATCAACAAGGAGACGACCCTCTCAAATTCAATTCCGACATCTTCTCCTCAATCTTAGGAATGCAACGCCAACTATTGACAATTGGACCCTTCTGATGTGATCATAACACTTAGAAATTAGTTATTATTGAAGGTTTAGAGCAATTTAACACTTGAAAAACAAAGTGTTGGGTTGGAATTTAGGTTTATCCCAACACTAACAAGCTTGCTGATTTAAAAGATTTAGATCTGGAAAATACAGGGTAGTAAGCAAAACAGTGCATATATGTCTGTAATAACCCCTAAATGGCTGAAATCATTACTTAAACGATGGACATATTATATGATGCATTTAATAGAAGAAATAATGCATTTATTCTAAAGTCCATTGTACTTTAGCATTATAGGTTTCATTTGAGTACATGTTCATGTTTTTATTGTTTCATTTTACCCACAGGTAATGCTAGCTGCTCCAAGCAGTGTATTTGTGCAACCCATTCATAATTGTTGTTGCCACTCGAATTCTCTCCAGTAAGTTAAACTCAAACAGGTCATTAACATGCCAAACATATACAAACATCCAGGCTCTACATGGATTCATGTCGAACAATCCTATGTTACCAACAATCGTACTATGTCCAAATTTGGAATTCAAAGAATTGATGCACAACATAACAAGTATGGGTGGTAATATGGCATACTTTGCATTACTTCTTGGATAGGCTTTTCAGGCAAAGGTTTCAGATTTTGGATTGGTGAAGTTGGCACCATAGGAAAAGAACTCCATGGAGACCAGATTAACTGGCACTTTTGGATATCTAGCACCCGAATATGTAGGTAATTAAGCGACTTTTCTGTTTACCCCAGAGTATTTATCTCTGAAATTGTGTACATTCTTAGTTGAGTAATTCGATAGACTAGAATGAAACCTCTATGAGGATGTCACATGGATTACATTTAGAACAACCTTACAGTATATTTAGAACATCAATAGAAATGAATTCCTTTCAGGATAGTGTATATGGGAGATCTTGTTAATTGAGAACGTTTTTTACTTTTCACAGAAGGAACATCAGTTGATAAATTGACTTGGGAAATACTTGATTTTAGAAATTAAACAAGTCATTGCATTGCACTGTTGTTGAACTACCAGGTCATTGCATGTGAACCATGAAGTCAATTTTTTGGCACCTTTAGCTTAGAAATGGAAGCCCAAAGATATAGATAATGATGATTCTGGGGGAATCATCATTATCTACAAGCCCAAAATTTCAAATCCAGGAGACGTGTCTCGCCATAATTGAGAAGGTAGTCGCTTGAAGCCAAAACTGTGGAAGCTCATGGCAAAGTACATGGAAAAATATTGGAACTAAAGATTCTAAACAATTGGGGAATCTATAGAAATACATGTATTATGTATGTTCTGTCTTCATTGTCTATTGTTTTCTCGAACTACTACTTCTATATTAGAAGCGAATGTGCATGGATCCTTTGACTGCTACTTCTATTTCCAGCCTAAACGGTTTGAATTCTATCATATTCGATGCATTGTTTAAAAAAAATGTTGTTAGATGTTGTTCAAGGTTGGAGGTTTTAGTAGAGTGGGACTGTTAAATACTCAAATCTATTTGAAAAGTCAATTTGCTATACATGACATTGCAAATAGCATTATGGTTCAATTTTATGGACTATGTTCTGTTGTATTTTGTCAAAATAATAGCTATATGTTTATCATGGTTGCATTGTGTTTTGTCAAACTAATAACTATATGTTTATGATGGCTGCATTGCATTTACTTGCTACTCTCGTTCGCTTACCTTGAAGTGTTTGCATATTTTCTATCACTCATGTGTATCAATGAATTTATATCAATATTGTGAAACGATCTACCTTGTTCGATTCAGAACTTCATGAGCTTCATTTCTATGATTTTCAAAAGTATATTTGATGATATTATGTGGAATTTGGCCTATTTTATGATGTTTCATACAACTACTCATAATTGTTACAACCCATCATAGTTGCTATTAAATTTGATAAATATCATACCATGCTTTGTTAATTAAGGTGAAGCAAAATTTCTTGAGTCAATATATATGTTATAATGTTGAAGGTATGCACATTATAGAAAAAAAATTGGCAACCATCGTTTCACATAGTTGTTATAATGTTGAAGGTATTTATTAAAAAATCCAAGATGATTCTTGAAATGATTTTCTTCTCATTATAAATTGATCATTGATGTGGATAATCATTTCAATAAGTCATGTATCGATGAAGACATGTTGAAATGTTTAAAAGAATCTCGAAATGTTTCAAATCGTGTTGCTATTACATTCTAGGTGAATGCCTAGCTCTATTGCATCCATTTTGAAATGCTTTTCATCTCATTATAAATTGATCATTCATGTCAATAATTATCTCAAGAAGTCACGTACCAATTTAAGATGCTATGAATTTTATTAGTTATTTTCCAAGATCTTTGAGCTATTAGAATACCTCTAGCATCCCCCTTTCACATCGGATATCTACTAAGAGGAAAGTGTCTTTGTTGAGAGAAAAGTGGTTGTGATGGAGGGCCATTTGAATGGATTAGAAGTTACTACAATTCATCCAAGATTGCAACGGCCCCAATATGTTTGCAACACCATGTTTGAATACATGTGTTGTTCTTATCAAACATGGTTTTCCTTCTTTATAGTTATAACAACACATTGGCGTATTTTCTTCACCATATAAATTTCTCCCATGGCATCGCATGTTCGTTGTATAACGAGATGTTAATTGGAAAGCCCTAATTATTATTGTGTAAAACTATTAAGTTCACTAAACTTGTTATCTATTATGAGTTGGACTATTCTCTAACTTTTGATAAATTAAAGTGTTCCATTTCTTTGTGGTGTTAATTGCAATCTTGCACAACCTTATTTTAATGTTACATATAATATCTTCTTTACCCTCTAACAACTACCTTATCGACGTATTATTGCACAGCCTTAAAGCAATTGCTAATTTACCTTGTATTAATCAAATGAAACGATCTAGAATTATGCTTCCTCAACGACTAGTGAGATATCTCGCGATCTAAAAAGGATCGTCTGCCCACTGAGCGATGATTCCCTTATGTGATACCTGTGACACGTCTCTTCAAAACCTAATATAATTTTCTGACATGGTGGATATAAGATTAAATTGTATCGTGATGATATCGAGCAATCTACAACTATTACAAATGTGGCGCGAAATACCATCGATTTGATTCCAAACCCTTATATAAAATCTTTTAAGACGCATATTTAATTGTGAATGAATAAGCCACGTTAGAATTATTTCGTTTTGCCAAAAGATATAAAAATGTCGAAGGCATTAATTTTTAGTAAAAATGTAAGGCTTGTTAGAATTATTTATTTTTTCCAAAAGACATAAAAATGTGAAAGGCATTAAGGTTTAATAAAAATGTAAGGCTGGTAAGAATTGATGTCTAGTTCAACTTGAAAATTATGACCTAAAAGGATTCAAAAGAAAATTGCATTTTAATTTTTCTAGGTCTTTTAACCCTTAGAATTACACAGTTTCAAGAGCTTAAACTATCAAAATGCAACCTTAGATCCTACACCATGATTTCCTTGAGAATAAGAAGAAAAATTTGTAGAAGGGTGGGACACATGCTTTCTTGTTCAAAATACAATTGTAATTTGTTGTTTTATCCTAGAGCTTAGTTACTCCACTACCCTTATACCTGTCTGAAATACTAGTTTGGACAAGTTAATCAGAATGAAAGTTTTGTTCCCAGGAAGTAGTAGTACAAAAGGGTCGATGGATGTTTACCAACCTAACACTTAGGGGGTTTACCATCCCACCAACTATCACGAGGTTAGGTTCACAGATGCCCAACCAAGCTCATGATTCGGTCCAAGAAAGAAATCAGTAAGCTTAGCGCCAAATACGAATAAAGGAACAAACTAGTTGCTCGCATTTTGTTGCTTCTTGCTTCACCTCCCGTCATTCATAAGCATAATCTTTCCATGTTGATCCTTACATACACTCACTAACATTGTTCATTGCTGCTCGCTCCATTCCTTGGCTTTGATTCCCCAACCAACTGACCAACGAAGAAAATTTTGGTTGGTATGCTCTTTTGCAATTGTTGTAGTGAATTCCCCACGGTGGGCATTTTCCATGCATGGACTCATGCCATGCTAATGAATAATATAGGGGGTTTCCTTCACAGAAGGCCATGCATTATGGTGACTATCCTCTCAAATTTGTGTAGGCTTAGTGTATTCTTCATTTGCATCATGGTCATAATTGGAAAGTTAGCCTTGCTCACATGAACTGGCAAACATTTGTATGCCATTCCTATGTTTTGCTCCTCCATTGACACCTGGACATTCATGGCCATTGAACTTCATCCTCGTCATTGTACTGAATTCGTCCACCTAATTGTGTGGTTACATATTATGAGGAGCAAAAGTAAAATATTATTGGGGTTATTCTAGAAGTTTCCTCCTCTAGTCATCCATTCAACATCTCTCTTATCAGTTATTTCTCTTCCAGTCCCTCCGCTCACGTTATCTCCCCATTTGTTACCTTCTAGTTCTTTCTCTTACAATGGTTTGCACAAAAACTACAGAGATGAAAATGACAATAGGCCCTTGTCGAACGCTTATGCCTCACACGATTCAGGAAAGAGCGAAAGATCAGGCCTATTTTGACAACATGATTAATCTTGTGGGAAAAGGTCACCTATCAAATATGAAAACTTGTATTCGCAATTGAGGGTGAAATCCTACACCACACAAGTTGATTGGTGAGTTGGGACAAATGGTGGAAGACCCAAGCTCTACTAGACCCCGAGAGATGCAAAACACTAAGACGTTGGGATTGTTTTGGCATGTGAGGTCTCTGTTAGGATAAGCAATGTCTGACTATATTGACGACAAATTTTAGGAGGATACTTAGGGTTTAAGTCTAGAATACTACTTCACACATTTGGAGGGTTGGATGCATCGGCTCACACAGACCTAGTTGGAAGTTGATGAACACATCAATGTGAAGCTCAATGCCCATACCAGATAATTAATGGGAAAAACATTCAGTAGGGCCCCCCATTCAGTCCTTTAGCCACATAAATGGTTTCCAAATGTTTTCTATAAGCTTGTCAACATGGTGAATTGTCGAAGGCCAAGCAAGAACTCCAAGTGCCAACCAATTAGTCTCTTTCCCCATCTTCATTTTTTATGATGATTAGCTTTGAACATCTCAGTGTGATTTCTCAAGTTAGTCTAGTCTTTTTACAAGTCTTTTGGTCTGCATTTTGCTTTGATATCAATGGCCATAACCCTCGACCTGTGGGGGACGTGCCTAGTTTGACTCTCTTAACTATTGGTATTTAACTATTTGGACAACTTTCCTTGATTGTTCCAAACCATAGATTTTTGGTTTTGAGAAGACATTTGGTTACTCTCTTAGAAGTCATTTGACTCTCATAAGCTCTGTACATTTTATTTAGTCTTAGTATAATTTTTAATTTACAAAAAAATTATTGTAGTGAATGACTACTCGAATGAGTATTATGGTTTTCAGTACTGGAGACCTTGGACTGGTGGTGATAAGATGCTGGCGAATAAATTTACAAAATGTTGAAGAATACACTTACAATTAACCTTATGCAAGAGACGAACAACACGTGGAGGAGCAACCTTTTACAATTTTAGCATATGGATTTCGATCACATATAGTGAAAGACAAGTATGCAATAGTAACCTTGTTATCTTCCACTCATGACTTGATGAAGGAAAGTAGTGGCATGCTTCAAAGAAACCATTACCATTTACAAAAATATGTATTTAAGATATAAATGTTATTTGCATGAACTGCATGTCTAAGTAGACATTTTGTGATATTTGTTTATGTTATACATCCCAAATCCATGGCAGTTGCATGCCTATTAAATGTGTCATAAAGATGAATTTGATGGCATTTGTCCACGTTACACATCCACCCAAACCCTTCCTCAAATGACATTGGTATATAGCATCATTCTTCAAAATAACTGTCAAGTAACTATATCCAACCTAAAGAGGTAGGGTTCATGCCCCCCAAGCTTCAGTTCATCTGCTTTGCAAGCAGATGAAATGAAGGTTCCAATATTGAGTCTTGACATAATGGAATAATTTGTTTCATTTTTTAATGAGCTTGACATGAAAAATAAACTCTGCTCAAGGTGGCCTGCTTCATTTTTACACAAGCTTGAAATAGAAAATAACTATTCTTGTGGGGACATGTTTCATTTTTAATCAAGGTTGAAACAGAAAATAACTATGCTTGAGGACATCTGTTTCATTTTTTAACGAGCTTGACATAGAATCGGAACTATGCTCACGCTCATATGATTCATTTTTTAACGAGCTTGACACAAAAAGGGAACTATGCTCACAAGTGCGTGTTTCATTTTTTAATGAGCTTGACACAGAAAGGGAACTATGCTCACTATGTATGTTTCATTTTTTAACAAGAATGACACAGAAAGGGAACTATGCTCAATATGTATGTTTCATTTTTTAACGAGCTTGACACAGAAAGGGAACTATGCTCGCACACATCTGCTTCATTTTTTAACGATATTGACACAAAATGGGAACTATGCTCATAGGCAATTTTAAGTCAACATGGTGTCCAGAGGTTGGTGGGTTTCCCCCTTACATAAGAAGCTAGCGACTTAACTCCAGTATGATGTCCAGAGGCTGGAGCCATTCCCCCCATTTTACCTATGATGGGAAGAATCTAACTAGGAGGGGAAGGAACCATAAGAACATGCAGGACATTCAGGGAAGTCTGATGACTAGGAGTCATACAATGATTAGGTTTAATAAAGGAAAGATGATCAACGGTCACAATATTCTCATCATGGGGAAAATACATCACTCGAGAGAGTGTGGAAACTACAGCTTTCATGGCGTAAACATAATCTCGTCCAAGGAGCAAATTAAAATTTAAGGGACCTTGGACTACCATGACATCAATACAGACAGTTTGTCCTTCCAAAGTAATAGGAAAATGAGGAAGGATCCCTAAAGGTGCAGTAGGTCTTCGATTAAAATCCAGTATCTGATCAGTAGCTAGCACAAGCGAAGGAGAACATATGGCTTGCCAAGCAGTAGAGGATAGAAGACTAACAGAAGCCCCTTCGTTGAAAATAGTGTGGAGTATACTCTTAGCGGTAACTTGCACAACTATCTGGAAAGAAACTCTCAAACGAAGACGAGATTCTGTTAGGTTAGTCCAGTCAAAGGAAATGACCTCATTACTTGGAGAAGGTTCTGTCAAAAGAGACAAAATTTCCTCTTGCGTGGAACAATCAGAACTAACTACAAAAACTTCAGTTGGATGGTTTTCACTCTCGATTAGAAGAGAGGGACAAGACGAAGGCTGTGTCGAAGAGACTACTTCAGCCTTAACACTCTCTGATGAAAGAGTGGGATCGAGTGGAGATCCAATCGACTCAACCACTTTAACTTCACTCTCCAAGGGGAGAGTGGGATCATCCAACGATGGAACTAGATCGACCACTTTGACTTCACTCTCCAAGGGGAGAGTGGGATTGACCAAGGATGGAACTGGATCGACCACTTGATCAACCAATGGGATGTCAAGGGACAACTTACGATAACCGGTTGGAATTCATTGTTGTGGAACAGTAATATCTTCCAACAACTTAGAAGCTTGATCCATTCGAGGACAAAGGTAAGTACGATGCATATCCTTACATAACAAGCAAGGATACTTGACTTTTCCTTTTCGACTATTAACCACAGAGTCACTGGTTGACGGGACATCATCAGCATGATGATCATAGATTGATGACATAGGATGTTTAGACCACACTTCTTACACATGGCAAAGATTGGGACAATCCTTGAGAAGGTTATCACCCTTGCAAAGTCTACAAGGGAACTTAGGTTTACACAGGTTGGAAACAAGTACATCAATACCCCTAGCATGATGATCAGTGGCTGGTGGGCTTCCAACATGGTGATCAGAGGTTGGAGATATGACCTTCTGCTTAGTTTTCTTCTTCTTAGCCTTCATTTGCGTCTTCTTCTTACCCTCCCGTTTACTAACATTAGAGTTTTCAACAGGTGAAGAGGAAGAAAGGGAATTCGATTCAACATTCGATGAAGAAGGACAAGGACTAACATGAGGTTGATGTTCATGCGGTAGAGGACCAGGATCCGACACAAAGGATGCATTTGGTATAACAATATTGGAGAATAACCACACAGTCAATCCAAGAAGGTTCAAAGTTACCATGAAGGGAGGACCAACAACTCCACAAGGATGAGCAACAAAAGACATACCCTAAAAAGGGTTCTCTTGACTATTGGTCCTAGGAAAGTCTCCCATATATGAACTCTCTAAGAATCTCTAAGGTACCACACAAATCAAACACTACTCAATTCTAAAAGCAACAATCAAACTTTGTGAATAGGAGTGGATGAACGGTCAAGATCCTCAAGAGATTATCAAGGCTTCACAACTCGCTATATACCGCAGGGTCCAACAGTGAAACGCGACAAGGAGGATTGGGAGCATACCCTTTCCTAAACATCCGACTACCTGGATGGCATGTGCATAGTAATCTCCCTTAGTGTTGTTCTCGATGTATTGCGATGCCAAGACGGCCAAAAGGTTAACTTAGTTAGTCACAGGAATCCTAAGAGGGTCTCCCAATATACAATAGGTACAGGGGAGCTCAACTCTGTAGTGGTCTTGTCTAATGCACAATCATACAAAAGGAGCCTTTCGATACACAATTGAGTACGTGAAGTACCTTTCGATATACCTCAAGGCTATGTGAAAGGTCGTTCGATATACCGATGGTACGTGGAAGAACCACTCAGTCCTCGGAATGCAATGCAGGCATAAAACGACAGCTGCCACGCTTAACAATGCTAGAACATGTCACTAACTTACACACGGTTACTAAATGATTTTAAACCTAAGCTAGCGTTAATTTTTTCTTGAGCGGTTAAGTGGATGCATGAAGTGTAGACAAAAGATGTAAAAAGAATGCAAATCCTAGCTACATGAAAATGCACATTTCTCTTTCGATGAAAGCTACCTAACGTAGGGATTTGTTAAAGAAAAACACAAATCAGATATCCAAGAAAGCCAAGTTCTACTCAAAGCCAACTATGAAGCTTCAGAGTTTTTTGTTAAAGAAAAACAGAAATCAGAGATCCAAGAAAGCCAAGTCCTACTCAAAGCCAACTATGAAGCTTCAAAGATCAACATCAATGACAATTCTTGAAAAGACCTAGTAATTCATACACGAGCCTAGGGGGGTCCGGGGCTTCTCTTTTGATTGAGTTTTCTCTTGAAACAAACATGAATCTGAATAGTAAGGAAAAGAAAGAATTCCTTCCTAGAGTTCACAACTTCTAACTTTCTGCAATAGTATTCCAAAAGGTGCAAATGAAATCAAAGATGCAATAAATCTTAACAATGCACAAAACAATGTAAAGAAGCACTTTTATTTTTCAAATGCATATATCAAATTGAAACTTAATAATGATACACTTTTCAGATCTACAAACAGAAAAAAGAGAGAACATCTACAACACTCCATTCATTCAGAAATCAAAAGGAATATGACAAGCACCCAAACAACTCCAAAACAATCAAGAATTGCACCAAAACAACCAAAATTCAATCAAAGCTCAATGACTGAGGGGAGGAAGGGTTTGGAAATCAGATATGTCTATCAAAATAGATTTGAAGAGGTCCGGTAATGCAATTAGGAATGGCAAGGAAGAACTAACACGTGGAGGATTGAAATTTCCTACCACAACCAAGTCATTCTCTTGACTAGTAAAGCATCCCAAAATCAACAAAATCAACTCCAAACAGAGATAATGTTGGATCTAGGGGTGGTATGACTATCATATGCATCCTAAACACCACAATCCATCAAACCAAAACCCAAAAAATAAGGAAATCTGATCCAAAATATTAGTTTCAAAAGGCAGGTGCACCTGCCTATATTACACCAAAGCACCTAACAGGGGCAGGCGCACTTTCTCAACTGCACCAGAGCATCGATGACACACTATATTCACTGCACAAGAGCGAAAACAACACACTATCTTCACTACACAAGAGCACCAACATTTCACTATCTCTTAAGGCAAAGAGCGCTGGTGGAGACGACACTTATGAAACTGGAAAATAATACCATAGGCGCTTTGTCTACACAACCCAGGTGTGTCGATGGAGAAACAAATAGGGAAAAAGCCATCTTTCCTATGGGAGAAGGGAAGAAGGTCTGATAATGATCCAAAAATCATCAAGAGGATGCAAGACACTCTTGAAAGACAAAATATAAAGGAGGGAGGGTCTCTAGAGGCTAGCAAAAGGATTGATAAAGAGATATGAAATCAAAAACAAAGAAATTAGATCTATGTACATCCCCAGCGGAGTCACCAAATTTGTTATTGGATAAATCTACTCAAGCCAGATCTCCCTATTCCAAGTGGATCTAGAACAAATCAAGTACACAATATAATCTACTTTCCTAGATCAAATAGAAATGCAAGCCTATAGATAGATCACTTACCTAAAATATGCAAATCCTCTTCTCTCTTTGTTGATCCAAGCTCTAGAGCCTTCAGATATTCTGCTGCAAAACCCTGTAAATCAAGTGGAAACAAACAAACAATACATGTGTATCCAAACATGAATTGATCTAAGCTAACAGTTAAGGAAGAAACCTCTAAACATTATCAACACAATAGCATTTATGGAAAGAGATTTGTATTAATGTAGTCAAGGAGATACATAGAATTACATAAAAAAAAAAGGATTGTCACAACCTAGCCTTAACGTTGCAACCTTCCATCCAACGATCCAAGCCAAAGCCTCCAAAGCAAGCTAGTAAGTCTCCCATTGAATGATAGGAATCACCTAGAAATTCTGCCAGCATAAGAGTACCATAGTCCTTCCTCTCTTCACAATGGAGAGACGGTTTAACTTATAAGGCTAAATGGGTAGAGTAGGTTGAGGATTAGGAGGAGGGATCTAAGGGATCTTCCCCATAGGTTAGGAAATCGAATTCCACCTCACCTAGATGATAGGTATATACATCCACCTTCGAGAAGGGTCTCAAAGCTTCGTTTTTTGCCCTCCAAACACCATTGGCACACTTAGCAGGAAGGGAAAGAGCAGCGTCGGTGCTTCTAGCATGAAGGGAAAGAGCATCGACCTTCCTAAAGAGGGAAAAAAGCCAGAAACAACCTCAATATCAATTAACTTTAGAAGAGGGAAATTTGGGGATTATGCTAAGGGATGACACATGGATCAAGAGGACAAGATTTTGGTGTAACATAATGCCCCCTAAAGCATGAAGTTAGAGGAATGCGATAGGTGAATGCTTTGGAAAGTGAAGAAATTGAAGCAAGGATGTTGGCTAGAAGATGCTGCAATACCACTGACTCAAATCTCAAATGACTCATAACATGGTTGTCGACCAATACAATGCAGATCCATGGTAGTGGACACTAATTGAACACAATCATGGCTACTAGACACAAGCGTAGATCCATGATGAGATGATAACACAGCCACAACCAATACAAAGTGGATCCATGTAATATGACTCAAAAAAAACTCCATCACAACCTGGGCGAAGATATCTGACAACCCTGGGTCTTCAAGCCGAACCCGCAACGATACAAATCTAACGATGTGATTACAATGTCTTGACGTCGAACATGGTAGAAACCACTTAATTACCACTCAATGATGTAAAATTTTAACAAGCGCGAGGGAAATCACCATTGATGTCAATTATTCCCAAGGTATATCAGTACATCCCACCAAGTGTGAATAAAGGACTTGGAGTCGAACACTTGGTAAGATCTTTCAATCAAGAGTCAATGATGTAAACTCATGTTGAAAGCGAGGTAACCTGCCATTGAGGCCTGCGGGCCCAAGGTACTTGTCTTGCTTTCTAAGGCTAATTCCTGGATGAGATGCTAAAGTTGACATGAATAGACTCATCGAAGGAGGGCCATGATGAATCCCCCATCATCGACAGAGAACATGATCATAGATGTTTTGGAGTAAAGCGGACAGCAGAGTGATTTATGAGACTGACTTAGATATGACCAACATGATAGAAGGTAAACTAACTACAGACAATGAACAAATGACCAAACTTCTCTTAAACATGGGCATGGCATGACTTGGTAGTATTGAATTTTACGAGACTCATGCCCATCCCCCAATGTAACTGATGGCGAGAGTATTCTTGGACAACTCAATCGAGGTAAGATGACTCATGGAATCAGCATGACTCGAAGACAAACTGACTACACAAATACTGAAATGCATATGCAAATGAGTGCCATGTTCAAGAGTACTATGTACTGCCATAACAAAATGCAAACTCTTTCCTTAATTTCCCTATCGTGAAGGATGAGTGCCTCTTTTCGTTTTTACAAGTTCAAAGAGGGTAACAAACACTCGTTGTAGCTCATGAAGTGATGAGTCCATTTTCATATGTTTTATGAACCTAAGAAAGGAGGGGTTCGATCCCAGAAAAGGGTCCTTCATCGTTTGATTTTATGAGTCCGATGAAAGTAAAGTCATTCTTTGTTGCATGTTTAGAGAGTCTGAAATGACTAAGAAGACTCCAGGATGGACTTTTTCATAAATTTAGTCCTCGAGGCTCGAAAAAGAATAAACTAATGCCCACGAGAACTCTTCTAGTCATGATTGGCTGAAGTATACCTTTTTCATAAGTAGTGCCCCATGGTCTGAAAAAGGGATAAACTGTCACCAGGAAGATGACTCTTCAGGTCCTTTTACGAGCTTGAAGAAGACAAGTTCACTCGGTAGTTTTTTCACATTTTAAGAGACCCAAAAGAGCTTAAAGAAGACTCTATTAAGGTTCTTTTTTCATAAACCAATTTTAACGAGTCTGAAAAATAGTAAAAGTACACTCGATACCTCTTCACTGAGTTTTTAACGAGCACGCTGAAGGTATAAAAGGCACTCGGAACCTTTTTCATGTTTGAATACAGAGCACGAAAAAGCGATAAAATAAGCTCAAACTAGTTTTCATGTTTAACTAGAGCACGAAAAATGAAAAGTAAGCTCAACACCATCTTACTGTTTTTAACGATCTCGAAAATCAGTTGAAACAATGCTCAGGGTATCTGCTTCATTGTTTAACGAGCTTGAAACAGAGAAAGAACTATGCTCAAAAGGTTATCTCAAGGTTTAACGATCTCGAAACTAAAAGAAAGTATGCTTAAAATGGATTCCATTGATGGGTGATTTCCCAAAATGATGTCCAGTCACCAGTGGTTGGTACTTTCCCCCAATATAACTGTCAAGTAACTAAATCCAACCTAAAGAGGTAGGGTTCATTCCCCCCAAGATTCGATTCGTCTATTTTGCAAGCAGATGAAATGAAGGTTCGAATATTGAGTCTTAACATAATGGAAGAATCTGTTTCTTTTTTAACGAGCTTGATACGAAAAAGGAACTCTGCTCAAGGTCGGTTTTATTTTTTAACGAGCTGGAAACCAAGAATAAACACTGCTCAAGCTGACCTGCTTCATTTTTACACAAGCTTGAAACAGAAAATAACTATGCTTGTGGGGACCTGTTTCATTTTTACAAAATCTTGAAACAGAAAATAGCTATGCTTGAGTACATTCGTTTCATTTTTTAATGAGCTTGACATAGAATGGGAACTATGCTCATGCTCATCTGATTCATTGTTTAACGAGTTTGACACAGAAAGGGAACTATGCTCACAAGTGCATGTTTCATTTTTTAACGAGCTTGACACAGAAAGGGAACTATGCTCACTACGTCTATTTCATTTTTTAACGAGCTTGACACAAAAAGGGAACTATGCTCGCACACATATACTTCATTTTTTAACGAGCTTGACACAGAATGGGAACTATTATCACAGGAAGTTCTAAGCCAAAATGATGTCCAGATGTTGGTGGGTTTCCCCCTTACATAAGAACCTACAGACTTAAATCCACTATGATGTCTAGAGGCTGGAGCCATGCCCCCCATTTTAACTATGATGGGAAGAAGCTAACTAGGAGGGGAAGGAACCACAAGAACATGTGGGAAATTCAAGGAATTCTGATGACTTGGAGTCATACAATGATTAGGTTTGATGAAGGAAAGCTGATCAATGGTCACAATCTTCCCATCATGGGGAAAATACTTCACTCGAAAGAGTGTGAACATTACAGCTTTCACGGCATAAACATAATCTCTTCCAAGGAGCAGATTAAAATCTAAGGGACCTTGGACTACCATGACATCAATACAAATAGGTTTCCTTCCAAAGTAATAGGCAAATGAGGAAGGATCCCTAAAGGCACAGTAGGTCTTCGATAGCATCTGATCGATAGCTGGCACAAGCGAAGGAGAACCTATGGCTTGCCAAGAAGTAGAGGATATAATACTAACAAAAGGCCCTTCGTCAACAAAAGTGCAGAGTATACTCTTAGGTTAACTCGCACAACTATCTGGAAAGGAACGCTTGAATGAAGACGAGATTCTGTTAGGTTACTCCAGTCAAAGGAAACAACCTCATTACTTGGAGAGGGTTCTGTCGAAAGAGACAAAATTTCCTCTTGCATGGAACAATCAGAACTAACTACAAAAACTTCAGTTGGATGGTTTTCACTCTCAATTAGAAGAGAGGGACAAGATGAATATTGTGTCTAAGCGACTAATTCAGTCTTAACACTCTCTGATGAAAGAGTGGGATCGGGTGGAGATGACATTGACTCAACCACTTTAACTTCACTCTCCAAGGGGAGAGTGGGATCATCCAAGGGTGCAACTGTATTGACCACTTTGACTTCACTGTCCAAGGGGAGAGTGGGATTGACCAAGGATGGAACTGGATCGACCAATTTATCAACCAATGGGATTTCAAGAGACAACTTATGATAACAGGTTGGAAGCCGTTGTTGCGGAACAGTAATATATTCCAACAACTTAGAAGCTTCATCCATACGAAGACAAAGGTAAGTACGATGCATATCCTTACATAGCAAGCAAGGATACTTGACTTTTCCTTTACGACTCTTAACCACAGAGTCACTGGTTGATGGGGCATCATTAGCATGATGATCAGATACTGACAACACAGGATGTTTAGACCACACTTTAGACACATGGGAAAGACCGAGACAATCCTTGAGAAGGTGATCACCCTTGCAAACTATACAAGGGAACTTAGGTTTACGTGGGCCGAAAACAGGTACATCAATACCCCCAGCATGATGGTCAGTGGCTGGTGGGCTTCCAATATGGAAATCAGAGGTTGGAGATATGACCTTTTTCTTAGTTTTCTTCTTCTTAGCCTTCCTTTTCATCTTCTTCTTACCCGCGCGTTTACTAACATTAGAGTTTTCAACAGGTGAAGAGGAAGAAAGGGAAGTCAATTCAACATTCGACGAAGAAGGAGAAGGATTAACATAAGGTTGATGCTCATGCGTTAAAGGACCAGGATCTGACACAAAGGATGCATTTGTTATAACATGATTGGAGAATAACCACACAGGTAATCCTATAGTCAATCCAGGAAGGTTCAAAGTGGCCATGAAGGGAGGACCAACAACTCCACAAGGAGGAGAAACAAAAGACATACCCTAAAAAGGGTTCTCTTGACTTGTGGTCCCAAGAATGTCTCTCATATATGAACTCTCTATGAATCTCTGAGGTACCACACAAATCAAACACTACTCAAGTATGAAAGCAAAAATCAAACTATGTGAATAGGAGTGGATGAATGGTCAGGATCATCATGGGATTATCAAGACTTCACAATTTTCTATATAACACAGGGTCCAACAGTGAAACGCGACAAGCAGGATTGGGACCGTACCCTTGCCTAAACAACTGAATACCTGGACGGCATGTGCGTAGTAATCTCCTCAAGTGTTGTTCTTGGTGTATTGTGATGCCAAGACGGCCAAAAGGTTAACTCAGTTGGTCACATGAATCCTAAGAGGGTCTCCCAATATACACTAGGTACGGGGGAGCTCAACTCCGTAGTGGTGTTGTCTAATGCACAACCATACGAAAGGGGCCTTCTAATATACGATCAAGTACGTGAAGTACCCTTTGATATACCTCAAGGGTACGTGAAAGGCCATTCGATATACTGACGGTACGTAGAAGAACCAATCAGTCCTTGGAAAGCAGTGCAGGCATAAAACGGTAGTTGCCATGCTTAACGACGCTAGAACACGTCACTAACTTACACACAGTTACTAACTGATTTTAAACCTAAGCTAGTGTTAATTTTATCTTGAGCGGTTAAGTGGATGCATGAAGCGTAGACAGGATATGTAAAAAGAATGCAAATCCTAGCTACATGAAAATGCATATTTCTCTTTGGATGAAAGCTACCCAAGGTAGGGAAAGATTTTTTTGTTAAAGAAAAATACAAATAAGAGATCCAAGAAAGCCAAGTTCTAATCAAAGCCAACTATGAAGCTTCAAAGATCAACATCAATGACAATTCTTGAAAATACCTATGAATTCATACACGAGCCTAGGGGGGTCCAGGGCTTCTCTTTTGATTGAGTTTTCTCTTCAAACAAACATGAATCTAAACAATAAGGAAAAGAAATAATTCCTTCCTAGAGTGCACAAATTCTAACTTTCTGCAATAATAGTCCAAAAGGTGCAAATGAAATCAAAGATGCAATAAATCTTACCAATGCACAAAACAATGTAAAGAAGCACTTTTATTCTTCAAATCAATATATCAAATTGAAAATTGATAACGATACACTTTTCATATCTACAAACAGAAAAAGAGATAACATCTATAGCACTCCATTCATTCAGAAATCAAAATGAATATGACAAGCACCCAAACAACTCCAAAACAATCAAGAATTGCTCCAAAACAACCAAAATGCAATCAAATCTCAATGGATGAGGGGAGGAAGGGTTTGGAGATCAAATTTGTCTATCAAAACAGTTTTGAAGAGTTCTGGTAATATGATCAGGAATGGCAAGGAAGAATTAATACATGGAGGATTGAAATTTCCTACTACAACCAAGTCATTCCCTTAACTAGTAAAGCATCCCAAAATCAAAAAAATCAACTCCCAACAGAGACAATGTTGGATCTAGGGGTGGTATGACTATCATATGCAACCTAAACACCACAATCCATCAAACCAAAACACAAAAAACAAGGAAATCTGAGCCAAAATCTGAGTTTCAAAGGGCAGGCGCACCTGCCTATACTACACCAGAGCACCTAAGAGGGGCAAGCGCACTTTCTCCACTGCACCAGAGAATCGACAACGCACTATATTCACTACACAAGAGCTTCAACGGTGCACTATATCTTAAGGCAAAGATCACTTCTCGAGACAACACTTATGAAACTGGAAAATAATATCAACGACGATGTCTACACAACCCAGTTGCACCGATGGAGAAATAAACAGGGAAAAAGCCAAATTTCCTATGGGAGAAGGGAAGAAGGTCTAATAGTGATCCAAAAAGAATCAAGAGGATGCAAGACACTCTTCAAAGATAAAATATAAAGGAGGGAGGGTCTCTAGAGGCTAGCAAAAGGATTGATAAAGAGAAATGAAATAAAAAACAAAAGAAATCAGATCTATGTACATCCCCAGCATAGTCACCAAATTTGTTGTTGGATAAATCTACTCAAGCGGACTCAAGCCAGATCTCCCTAGTCCAAGTGGATCTAGAACAAATCATGTACACAATATAATCTACTTTCTTGGATCAAATAGAAATGCAAGCCTATAGATACATCAGTTACCTTAAATATGCAAATCCTCTTCTCTCTTTGTTGATCCAAGCTCCAGATCCTTCAGATCTTTAGCTGCAAAACCCTGTAAATCAAGTGGAAACAAGCAAACAGTACATGTGTATCCAAAAATGAATTGATCTAAGATAACAGTTAAGGAAGAAATCTCTAAACATTATCAACACAATAACATTTATGGAAAGAGATTTGTATTAATGTAATCAAGGAGATATATAGAATTACATAAAAAATGAGTGTCACAACCTAGCCTTAACGCTGCAACCTTCCATTCAACAATCCAAGCCAAAGCCTCCAAATCAATCTAGTAAGCCTCCCAATGGATGATAGGGATCATCTATAAATTCCGCCAGCATAAGAGTACTATAGTTCTTCCTCTCTTCACAATGGAGAGAGGGTTTAACTTATAAGGCTAAAGGGATAGAGTAGGTTGAGGATTAGGAGGAGGGATCTAAGGGATATTCCCCGTAGGTTAAGAACTGAATTCCACCTCACCTAGATGATAGGGATATACATCCACCTCATCCACCTTCGAGAAGGGTCTCGAAGCTTTGTTTTTTGCCCTCAAAACACCATCGACACACTTAGAAGGAAGGGAAAGAACACCATTGGCGCTTCTAGCATGAAGGGAAAGAGCGTCGGCCTTCCTAAAAAGGGAAGAAATCCAGAAACAACCTAAATATCAATTAAATTTAACATAGGGAAATTTGGGGATTAGGAAAAGGGTTGACACATGGATCGGGAGGACAAGATTTCGGTGTGACAGAATGCCCCCCAATGCATGAAGTTAGAGGAATGTGATAGGTGAATGCTTTGTAAAGTGAAGAAATTGAAGGCAAGGATGTTGGATAGAAGATATTGTAGTACCACTGACTCAAATCTCAAATGACTCATAACATGGTTGTCGACCAATACAATGCAGATCCATGGTAGTGGAGACCAACTGAACATAATCATGGATACTAGACACAAGTGTAGATCCATGATGAGATGGTAACACAGCCACGACCAATACAAAGTGGATTCGTGTAATATGACTCAAAACAAACTCCATCACAACCTAGGCAAAGATATCTGACAACCCAAGGTCTTCAAGCCAAACCCGCAACGATACGAATCTAACCATGTCATTACAATGCCTTGACGTCGAAGACAGTAGAAACCACTTGATTACCAATCAATGATGTAAAATGTTAACAAGCATGAGGGAAATCACCATTGATGTCAATGATTCCCAAGGTATCTCAGTACATCCCTCCAAGTGTGAATAAAGGACTTGGAGTCAAACACTTGGTAAAATCTTTCAATCAAGATTTAATGATGTAAACTCATGTTGAAAGTGAGGTAACCTACCATTGAGGCCTGCAGGCCCAAGGTACTTGTCTTGGTTTCTAAGTCTAATTCCTGGATGAGATGCTGAAGTCTACAGGAATAGACTCATCGAAGGAGGACCATGATGAATCCCCCATCATCGACACGAAACACAATCATAGATGTTTTAGAGTAAACTGGACACTAGAGTGATGTACGAGATTGACTGAGATATTACCAACATGATAGAAGGTAAACTAACTACAGACAATGAACAAATGACCAAAATTCTCTTAAACATGGACATGGCATGACTTGGAAGTGTTGACTTTTATGAGACTGATACCAATCCCCCAATGCAACTGACGACGAGAGTATTCTTGGACAACTCAAACAAGGTAAGACAACTCATGGAATCAGCAGGACTCGAAGACAAACTGACTACCCAACTATTGAAATGCATATGCAAATGAGTGCCATGCTAAAGAGTAACTATGTATTACCATAACAAAATACAAAATCTTTCCTTAATTTCCCCATCGTGAAGGATGAGTGCGTCTTTTCATTTTTACGATTTCAAATAGGGTAACAAATACTCGTTCTAGGTCATCAAGCGATGATTCCATTCTCATCTGTTTTATGAACCTGAGAAAGGAGGGGTTCATTCCCAGACGATGGTCCTTCATCATTTGATTTATGAGTCTGACAAAACTAAACTCATTCATCAAGTTAATGTTTAGAGAGTCTGAAATGACTAAGAAGACTCCAGGATGGACTTTTTCATAAATTTAGTCCCCGAGGCCCAAAAAAGTATAAACTAATGCCGATGAGAACTCTTCTAGTCATGATTAGCTGGAGTATACATTTTTCGTAAGTAGTGCCCCATGGTCTAAAAAAGAGGTAAACTATCACCAAGAAGACGACTCTTCAGGTCCTTTTACGAGCTTGAAGAAGACAAGTTCACTCGGAAATCTTTTCACATTTTAAGAGTCCGAAAAGAGCTTAAAGAAGACTCTATTAAGGTTCTTTTTTTATAAACTAATTTTAACGAGTCTGAAAAATAGTAAAAGTACACTCGATACCTCTTCACTGAGTTTTTAATGAGCACGCCGAAGGTATAAAAGACACTGGGAACCTTTTTCATGTTTGAATCCAAATCACAAAAAAGCGATAAACTAAGCTCAAACCAGTTTTCATGTTTAACCAGAGCACGAAAAATGAAAAGTAAGCTCAACACCATATTATTGTTTTTAATGAGCTCGAAGATCAGTTGAAAGAATGATTAGGGTTGTTAGAATAGTAGAGTCAAGCTAAACTTGTTAAACTATCTAAGCAACCAACAACATATCATAAAAGATAAGAACATGAAAAGAAAAAGACAAGAGAACACCGATATACGTGGTTCACCCTAATGGGTTACATCCACAGGAAGGTAGTCTTCTATTATGTCCAGAATGTCTTCTCCAATCTTGCAAGAGAGCAAAGCACAAATACCCCAAAGAATATAGATGATGTACAACAGTGTCACAATAGTACCACTACTACATCAAGAATGCATGATATGTAGAGACTCAATTGACCCTATTATATACTACGAGATGAGGAGGAATTACTCTCACATATTGCATCTGGGATAATATAATTCTCCAAAATAACATCTCTTAATACAATACCATAGAAAAATACTCTACACAAGTAAATGCACCACCATATAACTATGGGTTAAATGTATTACTCTTTTACATAAGATTGTAGACAACTTCTGACATAATACAAAGACATTATTACCTTCCGAAGAATATAATATATTCCAACACTCCCCCTTAATAATGGCTGGGATAAGGGCCCACACTAACACTAAGGAAGGAAGGAGTCATTACTGCTCCCCCTTGATGACAGCTTCCAGAAGAACCAAAGCTGAAAAAGAAGAACACTTCGATTGATGGAATTTAGCGATGAACAATCGCGTCTCATTGAATCATGAAAGTGCACACAAACCATGTTGTACGATGAAAGACCCAACAATAAAATGCCAAGAACATGAGACGTAATCGAATCGCAAGATGCCCAGATCACCACAAGAATCATCGCAACCATACATGATAGCTGAAGAACTCTGATATAACATCCACACCAGTGTACGGATACCTTCTGACGACCAATACAACAGAACATGTGGCTAAGAACACCACAACAATGTACAAAAAAACCCAGATGGCCAATACACATGCAGATAGCAGACATTCTTCCAATCAATGTGCAATATAAATATCTGTAGAAGACCTCAAACATCGAATAAACAAGACCCCAATGGTCTATACATCGAAAATGATATCATCCAGATGAACATCATGACTTTAACAGTAGAAGATGGTGCTTCATTACTTCTGGAATAAGGTGAAAGCCTAAACAGAGAACTTATATGCACAATAACTTTCAAGATTAAAGCATATAAAGATCATAAAACAAAATTGCTCATACAAAAATGAAAATGCTTATATACCAAAGGTTAGCAAACATCATATAAATGAATGGCAACATAATATGATCAAATAAAAGATTAACTTGCTCATTAAGGAAAATTAAGTTACTTTTACACATCAAGTGTCAGCTACACCATATAAATAGTGAGCCAAAGATTTCACTTAAATATATGAAAATTTAGTCATTAAGCAACTACTTTGAAGCATATGTGCATTTATTATTAGTATGAGGTTAATATGCAAGAGATGAATGCCCTGAAAATGTCAATGCTTCCATATAGGAACGTCAAAGACAAGTAGGAACAAGATAACCTCTGCAATCATAAGAATAGAAATCTCATTGCAACAAGAAAAAGGTTCTCATGAAAAATAGTTCAAGATTTAAAGATTGCTAAAAGCCATATAAATATTGAGTAAAAGATCATTGAAATAAACATGACATGAGATATAGATATATCAAAATGTTTAGTATAATCAACATATAGCAAATTATGATCAACTCATGATATCACTTGTAAAAAATTATGAAATTACAAGTCACTAATGGTCTTAATCATGGGTTCATTTCTTGTTAACACTATGTAAATATGCAAGAGACGAAATGCCCTGGAAATGGAAATGCTTCCATATTGGAATGTTAGAGACAAATAGCACAGGAACTAGATACAATCTCTGCAATACATGAAAAAAAAACTATATCCCAATTAAATAACTTAGAAGAAGCCAAAAAATATAATATCACATACATTAAAAAAATTGAATTTACTTAAGAATTTAATTAGTAAGAGCATATAATTATCATAAAGATATTACTTATAAAAGAATGAAATTTGCTTTTACACAAAGGTCAGCAATAACATATAAATAAAGTAAATAATGATCACTAGATAACACATATGAGATTGTTCTTATAAAATTGTTTTTATAAACAAAACAAAGAAAATAACAAATTAATTATTAAGTATATTTAAAAAATATTAAGCATTAGATGGTTTATAGTTATCATCATGACAAAATACTAGAGATCCATGTCCTTAAAAGATGTTAATATTTCCATATAGAAATGTGAGACAAATATATAACAAGAACAAGAAATAATATCTTAATAAACATGTTTAGAAGCAAAACCTAAATGCAAAAAATGAATAACAGAAAACTTAAATACTTTACCGTACTGATCCAAATCTGCAAAAAACACAGTTAGAAAAAACAGTAAAGGAAATAGAAACTTTTACTTACAACCCTTTGAAAAAAGTGCCCAGAAAAGCTCAGTTTTATGTTATGGTCGCGTAGGTGGACCCAAAATGGTTGTTCCAATTCCAAAAGTAGAATCCGGTAAGAAATGACCAAGTTACATCCATTTTTTATAACTGTCATTTTTATTACTGAAAGAAAGCCCAGAAATGCCCCGTTTTCTGTTTTGGTCATGTGGGTGGATCCAGAATGGCTCTTCCAATTCCGAAAAAAGGTTATAATAAATAAACTGGTAAAACATGACCAAGTTACAGCCCTTTTGCATAACTGTCATTTTTATTACCGAAAGGAAACCCATAAATATCCAATTTTATGTTCTAGTTGCGTGGGTGGATCCAAAATGACATTTCCAATTCCAAAAATAGGTTATAATAAAAATTCCAGTAAAAATTGACTAAGTTACGGCCCTTTTTTATAACTGCCATTTTTATAATCGAAAGAAAGATCTCCTTGAGGAGAGCCCCAAAATCATGTAGATCATAGAAAAAACATCAAGAAACCCTTGAAAAAATTCTACAAAAATATTACACAACAAGCTAGGGTTAGGGTAAAAAAATATATATGCAGAAATATGCCCAGATCTGAAGAGAAAGCAAATCTACAACAAAATGACATTGCCCAAATGATAATCATTATTGATTGAAAGCTATAGAAGGTACTAGATCATAGCAACCTGCTCTGATACCAAGTTAGAATAGTAGAGTCAAGTTAAACTACTTAACCTATCTAAGAAACCAACAACATATCATAAAAGATAAGAACATGAAAAGAAAATGACAAGAGAACACCGATATACGTGGTTCACCCTAATGGGTTACATCCACGGGAAGGTAGTCTTCTATTATTTCCAAAATGTCTTCTCCAATCTTACAAGAGAGCAAAGCACAAATACCCCAAAGAATATAGATGATGTACAACAGTGTCACAATAGTACCACTACTACATCAAGAATGCATGATATGTAGAGACTCACTTGACCCTATTATATACTAAGAGATGAAGAGGAATTACTCTCACATATTGCATGTGGGATAATATAATTCTCCAAAATAACATCTCTTAATAAAATACCATGGACAAATACTCTACACAAGTAAATACACCACCATATAACTATGGGTTAAATGTATTACTCTTTACATAAGATTGTAGACAACTTCCGACCTAATAAAAAGACATTATTACCTTCCAAGGAATATAATATATTCCAACAAAGGTATCTACTTCATTATTTAACGAGCTTGAAACAAAGAAAGAACTATGCTCAAAAGGTCATTTCATGGTTTAACAATCTTGAAACTAAAAGAAAGTATGCTCAAAATGGCTTCCATCGATGGGTGATTTCCCAACATGATGTCCGGTGGTCGGTACTTGCCCCCAATATAACTGTCAAGTAACTAAATCCATCCTAAAGAGGTAGGGTTCATGCCCCCCATGCTTCGATTCATCTGCTTTGCATGCAAATGAAATGAAGGTTCGAATATTGAGTCTTGACACAATGGAAGAATCTGTTTCATAACGAGCTTGACATGAAAAAGGAACTCTGCTCAAGGTCGGTTTTATTTTTTAACGAGCTGGAAACCAAGAATAAACACTGCTCAAGGTGACCTATTTCATTTTTACACAAGCTTGAAACAGAAAATAACTATGCTTGTGGGGACCTGTTTCATTTTTACACGACCTTGAAACAGAAAATAACTATGCTGGACTACATCCGTTTCATTTTTTAATGAGCTTGACACAGAATGGGAACTATGCTCACGCTCATCTGATTCATTTTTTAACAAGCTTGACACAAAAAGGGAACTATGCTCACAAGTGCATGTTTCATTTTTTAATGAGCTTGACACAGAAAGGGAACTATGCTCACTACATCTGTTTCATTTTTTAAGGAGCTTGACACAGAAAAGGAACTATGCTCACACACATCTGCTTCATTTTTTAACGAGCTTGACACAGAATGGGAACTATGCTTACAGGAAGTTCTAAGACAACATGATGTGATCCAGAGGTTGGTGGGTTACCCCTTACATAAGAATCTAGCGACTTAACTCCAGTATGATGTTGAGAGGCTGGAGCCATGCCCCCCATTTTACCTATGATGGGAAGAAGCTAACTAGGAGGGGAAGGAACCACAAGAACATGCGGGACATTCAGGAAATTCTGATGACTAGGAGTCATACAATGATCAGGTTTAATGAAGGAAAGCTGATCAACGGTCACAATCTTCCCATCATGGGGAAAATACATCACTCGAAAGAGTGTGGACACTACAACTTTCATGGCATAAACATAATCTCGGCCAAGGAGCATATTAAAATCTAAGGGAGCTTGGACTACCATGACATCAATACAGACAGTTTTTCCTTCCAAAGTAATAGACAAATGAGGAAGGATCCCTAAAGGTGCAGTTGGTCTTCGATTAAAAGCCAGTATCTGATCGGTAGCTAGCACAAGCGAAGGAGAACCTATGGCTTGCCAAGCAGTAGAGGATAGAATACTAACAAAAGCCCCTTCGTGAACAATAGTGTGGAGTATTCTCTTAGCGGTAACTCCCACAACTATCTGGAAATGAATGCTCGAATGAAGATGAGATTTTGTTAGGTTACTCCAATTAAAGGAAATAACCTCATTACTTGGAGAGGGTTCTGTCGAAAGAGACAAAATTTCCTCTTGCGTGGAACAATAAGAACTAACTACGAAAACTTCAGTTGGATGGTTTTCACTCTCGATTAGAAGAGAGGGACAAGACAAAGACTATGTCGAAGGCATAATGGAAGGTAAATTTGTACACAATCTGCAACAACTCCCTAACAAAACTTCAGTTGGATGGTTTTCACTCTCGATTAGAAGAGAGCGACAAGACGAAGACTATGTCGAAGGAACAAGTGAAGCCAAATCAAATGGCATAGTGGAAGGCTAATTTGTGCACAACCTGCAACAAATTCCTACCCTCAAGATCTTCACAGCATCACCCTAAAGGAAAACTCCAAGTTTTGATTGAGAAATTCATGGGGCTTTATATAAGTTGTTCCCAAAATTGGTTGAAGCCTTGCTAAATGCAAACTGGAGATAGCTGATTAAGGAAAATGTAACTTTTATTAAGCCTTGTGTGTGGAAAAATTGGATTGAATTCAGAACTTCATGTCCATCACAAGCTTCTTGATGGATTAGTTGCAAAAATACTCTGTACGGAGGGTTTTGTCGATCATTTAATGATTAGGTTGATCACTCTGGTTATACAAGTATGACAAATTGTAATGGCATGGAACGTTGTCAATTTTTTTCATATATTTATATATATATATGTAATGAAATGTTTTAAATATGAAATCCATCAATACCACTTCAAATGTTAAAAAAAATATTCACCCTAAGCAAATGATATTAAGTCCAAAATAATACCATCTATTTAATTTCAATCCCTTATATAATTGATCTTTTGAAACACATATTTAATTGTCAATGAATAAGCCTTGTTATAATTATTTTGTTATAAATATTTTGTTTTGTTATATTTAATTGTCAATTAATAAGCCTTGTTATAATTATTTTTTAATAAAAATGTAAGGCTTGTAAGAATTGATGCTTAGTTCAACTTGGAAATTATCAACTTGCCAACAATCTTGAACATACGTTCTTTAGGCGTAAAATGAATGTATTTTGGAAAAACTTATTTGAGTTGATTTCACTTTGTTAAAAAATAGAAAATTATAAAATGCACGATGTTCAAAGGCTTGTAAAAATTGATATTAAATCAAATTGAAAACAATCAATTCGTCCAAAATATAGTATATAGTTTTAAGATACAGACTAAGTCACATACGAACAAACCTAAATTGAATTATTTCAACGAGGTAAAGAAAAAAAAATTATGAACATAGGATAATTTTTAATGAAAATATAATACTCGTAAAATTTCATGTGTTGTTGAAATTTGAAACATTGTGCTTGATTCCGCGCTTTAGCATATACTCTTTCAAGATGTGGATAGTCTTAAAATTGAGCATTTAATTATTTTATGTTTTTCGCTAAAATGCCCAAAAAGTCATTTATGCTTTGAAGGGCGTAATTTGACAAAGCCGTCGAAATACTAAGTTAATTCATTTTTTGCAAACTGAAGAATGAAATCAAATCACATAATTTTTAATGAGAGCATTCAAGCATTATTGAATAACTAAGGCACCAAAAGATTCCAACGACATAGATGAATCAAACCATCAAATACTCATTTCGTGAGAAATAAGCTTAAAATCAAGCATTTAAGCAAAAGGAAACCATGAAATCACTCTCTCAAATCAAGCAAGACAAAAAAAAGGCAATCAAATGCAGTGTTTTTTCAAAATTCAAATACCCCCTATATTTTTGTAAAAATTAAGGGGAGTTGTTGAGGGTTCAACACGAGCTCATATGAAATTATTTTACAATTTTATTGTACGTGGAGTAGTAGCATTAGGCGCTGAATAAAAACTAATTTTAATATCAAATGAAATTCTTTAAGTTTCTGGAACGTTAACAAGATGAAATTCCCTAACTTAAAATAAAATAAAAAAGCATATGTCTTACTAGCCTCTGTCTTTCAAATGACGATCTTCCACAGACTACCCAATGAATCCCATACCAAATATAAGCATTCTTCTAATCTCACCATGATCTTCAATTTCCTTATGACCTAAAAGGATGCAAAAGACAATTGCCTTTTAATTTTTCCAGGTCTTTAAACCCTTAGAATTGCACAGTTTCAAGAGCTTAAACTATCAAAATGCAACCTTGAGATCCTCCACCATGATTTCCCTGGCAATATACAAGGAGAACAAGAAGCAAACTTTGTAGAAGGGTGGGACACATGCTTTCTTGTACAAAATACAACTGTAATTTGTTGTTTTATCCTAGAGCTTAATTACTCCACTACCCTTGTACCAGCTCGAACTACTAGTTTGGAAAGGTTAACCCCAATGAAATTTTTGTTCTCAATAAGTAGTAGTACGAAAGTGTGGATGGATATTTACCAACCTAACACTTAGGGGGTTGACCATCCCACAAACTATCACGAGGTTAGGTTCACATATGCCCAACCTAGCTCATGATTTGGTCAAATAAAGAAATAAGTAAGCTTAGTGCCAAATACGAATAAAGGAACAAACTAGTCGCTTGAATTTTGTTGCTTCTCGCTTCACCTCCCATCATTCATAAGCATAAACTTGCCATGGTGATTCTTACATACATTCACTAATATTTTTCATCACTACTCACTCCATTCCTTGGCTTCGATTCCCCAACCAACTGACCAACGAAGACAATTTTGATTGGTATGCTCTTTTGCAGTTATTGTAGTGAATTCCCCACCGTAGGCGTTTTCCATGCATGGCCTCATGTCATGCTCATGAATAATATAGGGGGTGTCATTCAGGGCAAGCCATGCATTATGGTGACTATCCTCTCAAATATGTGCAGACTTTCCAATTATGACCATTTGCGTCATGGTCATAATTGGAAAGTTAGCCTCCCTCGCATGAACTGGAAAACATTTGTATGCCATTCCTATGTTTTTCTCCTCCATCTGCACTTGTATATTCGTGGTGATTGAACTTCATCCCTGTCATTGTACTCAATTCGTTCACCAAGTGGTGTGGTTACATATTATGACGAGCAAAAGTAAAATATTTTTGGGGCCATTCTAGAAGTTTCCTCAATTCATCCATTCAGTGTCTCTCTTATCAATTGTTTCTCTTTGAGTCCCTATGCTCATGTTATCTCCTCATTTGTCACCTTTTGGCTCTTGTTCTTACAATGGTTTGCACAAAAACTACAGAGAGGAAAATGGCAACAGGCCCTCGTTGAACGCATATGCCTCGTGCAATTCGGGAAAGAGAAAAAGCTCAGGCCTGTTTTGACAACATGATTAATAATGTGGAAAAGGGTCACATCTCAAATATGGAAACTTGCATTCGTAATCGAGGGTGAAATCCTGCAGCACACAAGTTGATTGATGAGTTAGAAAAAATGGTGGAAGACTCAAGCTCTACTAGACCTTGAGAGATGCACAACACTAAGATGTTGGGATTGTTTTGGCATGTGAAGTGTCTATTAGTATAAGCAATGTCCGACTATGCTAACGAAAAATTTTAGGAGGATCCTCAGGGTTTAAGTCTAGAATATTGCTTCACACGTTTGGAGGGTTGGATGCATCGGCTCATCTAGACCCAGTTGGAAGTTGATGAACACATCAATGCGAAGCTCAATGCCCTTACCAGAGAATTAAGGGCCAAAACATTCAGTAGAGGACCCCATTCAATTCTTTATCCACACAAATGGTTTTTAGATGTTTTCTATAATCCTGTAAACATGGTGAATTATCGAAGGCCAAGAAAGAATATCCAAGTGCCAACCAATTAGTCTCTTTCCCCATCTTCATTTACGATGATGATTAGTTTTGAACATTTCAGTGTGATTTCTTGAGTTAGTCTGGTCTTTTTGCAAGCCTTTTGGTCTGCATTTTGCTTTGATGTCAATGTCCATAACCCTCGACCTGTGGGGAACCTGCCTAGTTCGACTCTCTTAATTGTTGGTATTTAATTATTTGGACAACTTTGCTTTATTGTTCCAAACCATAGACTTTTGGTTTTGAGTAGACATTTAGTTACTCTCTTAGAAGTCATTTGACTCTCTTAAGCTCTATACATTTTATTTGGTCTTAATATAATTTTGAATTTACACAAAAAATATTGCAATGAATGACTACTTGAATGAGTATTAAGTTTTTCAATACTAGAAACCTCAGACTAGTAGTGGTAAGATGCTGGCGAATAAATTTACAAAATGTTGAAGCAGACACTAACAATTAAACTTATGCAGGAGACGAACAACACGTGGAGGAGCAACCTTTAACAATTGTAGCATGTGGCATTCGATCACATGTAGTGAAAGACAATTGTACAGTAGTAACCTTGTTATCCTCCACTCGTGAGTTAACGAAGGAAAGAAGGGGCACGCTTCAAAGAAACCAAAATTATGTATTTAAGATATAAATGTTCTTTGCATGAACTGCATGTCTAAGTAGATATTTTCTTATATTTGTTTTTGTTATACATCACAAAGCCATGGCAACCACATGCCTATTAAATGTGTCATAAAGATGAATTTTATGGCATTTGTCCATGTTACACATCCACCCTAACCCTTCCTCAGGGATATAGCATCAATCTTCAAAATGACATGTTTAACATGTTTATCATTTGTTTGTTTTGTGTAGTTACAATTATTATCATGGATAATATTATGGATAATATTATAGATGTAATTCCCCAACTTGCAAATTAATTATAATTATAAATATACAATGATATACATCTATAATAGATATATAATAGGAAAAAAAAGTAATAATTAGTTGCATACTTAATGTTAAAAATGAATTTTATTAAGTTAAAGTGGAATTAGTGCATGGATGACAAACGGCATCCATGCAAATAAAATTTATTTTTGTAATATAGAAAATGAGTTTTTAAAGGGGGGAGGGAGGACTTCATGGGGGTCTTTTCTCGAGGAATGAAAGGGTGGAAGAGGAAAGTTATTTGGCATAGTTTTACTAATTGAGGGCTTGGGGGCTTTCAATCTTTCAGTCTTGGGTGGAGGTCATCCCCCACACTTTGTTTCTCATTAGTGGCATTGTTGTTGATGTTATGTTCCTACTGCACACTCCTATAAGTTAAATTACTCTTACTTCATTTCCAGATATGCTTCTCGACTTTATTCTACTTTAAGTACTTCCAGTAATTCAATTTGTTGATAAATACATGTGTTTTTGCGCTATAATAGAGATTAAAATTGATAGATATTTTTTTGCATTGTATTAGATATGAAAATTGTGAGTTTTGTTTTACATTAAATGGTTTAATATAGGTACTACATTTTGGTATCAAAGCCAGGTTTCACACCCTCGTGACCTATGGGGTCTCCTCATACCTGTAATAGAACTATTACCTGTGATGGACAAATTACCTGCGACGGACGAGTTGATAACTTAATAATAAACCCATTGTTGGCCACTTTTCCCCACTCGCGTGACCCAGGTTCTGCGCAGCCCATCGATCCAACAACTACCCAAGATACCGTCCTGATAGAGCAAGCCCCATCGGAAAAACCTTCAAAGCAGGTGCAGTATCACCTGAGATATCTCATATATGGGTAACCACCGAAACCATTTTCTGTGATTGTCAGGGAAGTATAGTCCCTTGGCTCACAACTAAGGAGCTCAAAGAAGGCAGCAAGGCGACTGGATGGAGGACTTGGTTCTGCACGAATGAGCACAACTGTATGTCATCGCGCGTGACCTGACTTTCATTTCCCCCTCACAGCTGGCGCAACACATGCAACGCAGCTGAATCACATCAATCGACTATATGACTTAAGTCATGATTCATAACAGGAATTATACAGAATGATATACATTTATACAGTTTCAATTCAGCAAGGCATTTTGTTCATCCATTTACCAATTGCAAGAAACTAACAAAAGTTGAACCACATTTAACATTATACGGAAAACAACTAGTAATCAATCACATAAACATTCCCCATATCAATCATTCATTTAGACACAAGAAATAACATGGAAACCCATCTGGGAAAAACCACCAAGGTGCTCTTCATCTGGCATGAGAAAGGATATAGCACCTTGCAGTCTGCAGGATGCAGACTGATCTTGAGATATGTCTTTAAGTTCAGACTCATAGTTCTCATGCTCTCTAGTTTGCTCTCCTACTCTACTCCTACTCCTAGCGGTCTGCTCACACTGCAGTCAGATCCGCGGCTCAACGGGCCCTCTAATGCTACCATACTCTTCCTGATACTACTCCTCTCCTGATCGCTATGACATTACAACATAATCGACATCCCCTTCCATAGATTACCGCTTGAATAGAAAACTACTACTGAAAACTGAACATGGATCAATGAAAACCCTACAAACCAACCTTCTAACCATTGCATCCTTCCTATTTATACTAATTTACATGGCCACGCAGGGCCAACTGCATCCTGATAGTCTGTTAGTCATCACCATCAGCCACCCCTCTAGTTACATCTATGGTGATCATGACTTGACACGAGGCACTATCGGCCTGACTTACAAATATCTTCTCGTACGTGCATAGATGGAGCCTTACGCCGCCTTATACGGCCATGATCTGGATTCTGCATCTGTCGTTTTCCAGCCATTTTCCCCTTGCGTGCTTCCACGCTTGCCTTTCCTTTGCCGTGCACTTCTCCGTTCTGCCTTCGCGGGCCCTTTTCATCCTTCACGATCTTCCTTTGCTTCTATCGCGTGCGTGGCGCATTTTCCTTCGTTGCGCACACGAACTTCCTTCTTATGCCCCTTTCCCGAGCCAACGGGCCCCTAACAATCACCTATGGCTCGTCCTAAGCCACGAAGCAAGGGACATATGAGCGGCCCGATATGCGTGGTATCTTTTAAAAAATATAGATTTTTTTATTTTTTTTAAGCTTCAGCTGCATCTTAGCTTGCGCAGTCCGCTCCTTTTTTTTTAGGTTCCTTGAAGGCAACTTTTTGACGGACTTGAGTGCGTTGCAGGATAAGCACCCCAACATAGCTTGTTTCTTGGCACCATTTTAGAGGATGGGTAACGGAGTATTCGATGGCAGAGTTCGCTTGAGCCGACAAGGTAAGATTATGCGCTTCTTATCGAGACCAAGATCCCTGCGAAGAGGAATGTTGTCTTTGCTCTGGGACTCTCTCGTCATCTTGTCGTAGTCTGCCTCCAATTTCACCAAGGGAGCTTAGTGTCCCATTCCGATGCAACAATCCTCGTGGCCTTGGTTATTCCACCATTCTCATGCTCCTGAGGCTTGATGCGCGATTGTTGTGGATTGCTGCGGCTTGTTTTCTTGTTGCTCTTCTTCGAGCTTCTCTCTTCTGCAGCTTTGTCTTCACCACCCTCTTTGCCATAGATATGAACTTTGAAGACTTATCCATATTGAAAACTGGACAAGCCTTGCTATCTCGGGTGGTGGAGGTGAGTGATTTGCCAAACTTTGATAAATTTCACCTAAGCAGCATAGAGTACAAGCCGACACTTGCCCATTGGCCCTCCCGCAGTCTGCTAAGAACCGGTGACCACGCCTGGAGGGGTGGAAGCCGCGGCCGTCTTTCAAGCCTGCAGAATTTGTGAAAGATGGCAGGGACACCAGTTTAGACCCCACAGATCTTGTCAAAATGGGTTGGGTCTCTAGTCCCTATAGGAATCTGCTCTACTGCCGCCGACAGGGCTGCTACTCTACTGATCTACTAATAGCCAAGGATGACTTCGCCGAAGGCTTGTCAATGGGTTGAAGCAACTAGGTGACTATCACCGTCTTTGTTCTTGATGTCTCTAGATACACCCGACATACTGAAAGCTGCAGCAACAGCTTTATCCCTTAAGGATGCTCGGCAAGAGACTCTCCAATTCATTTGTAATTGCATCTGGTGGGTGAGAATCATAACATAGTGATGTCTTCTTAGTGCAAGTGAACCCCGATCTTATAGGAAGAGCATCAGGTCTTCTTTCATGCAAGCTTATCCAATGGCATTATGAGGACAAGACTCTCACCTTGTGTACCAGATTTCCTTCTTAGATATGCTATGATTACCGTCGTCGCCACTTTTGGGTATGGACAGTTGTGAGCACGTGCGGATGAGATGGACGGCCACCGTTACAGAGTTCCCCACACTTGATCCGGCTACAGAGCTGTCCGGATCCAAGTGCCAAATCTTCGTTGAATCTTGATGCATTTAATGGTGTTTCGATACTTGCCAGTTGTCTCAGATTTCTCATCACTTGCTTCTTAACCTATTTTTGCGGCAATTGTAATGTGTCTCATCATGTCTGCACAACTTTTGCCTTAAGTTCTACCTGCATGTTACGCACACGCGATGCTATGGTTGCCTCCAAAATTCAAAAATTTCAAAATTCTTTTTTTTTTCCTTTTTCAGGCGAGTGCATTGGTCGTATTTGCGTGCATTATTTAGAACTTGTTGGTTCCGGGTCTGTTTGCGCAGTAGCACAGACCTTGCCTTGGAATTCCTGCACCATTGCTTCTATCTTAGCAACTTCCGCCGTAGCTTCCTCTGCTTGCACGGCCAATTGCTCCACCTGGTCAGACTGGACATGCTCCAACAAGTTTTTTTCTCTATCGACTGTAGTATGATTTGAAGCTTCTGCTGCATCGGTTAAATATGTTCTGTGATATTTTATGCTTCTGACTGGAATTCCTCAACCTTAGCTTCCCTAGCTTTCTCTTGCTTGCAAAGGGTCTAGACTTCCTGCTGGAGACTTTTGATCTCTGCATGCTTAATGACCTTTTGTTGGAGGGGCAACTTCCGCATGTCCACCTTCACAGCAGTGATGCACTCATGTGTCTCTCGTATACGCTGCCTTATTTTCTCAATTGAATCATCCTCGAGCAATGTTTCCCAAATGGTCGCAACATTGTCTGTGGCCTTTGCACATATATCTTCTCCTCCTTTAATTTTGTCAACAGCTATGGACACTACTATTCATCTTTCTGCCAGCACCTATGGGGGTGTGCTTGGTATCTGTCAGGCTTGCAGATCTTCTACTTAGTGCTGAAGATCTTGCACGATCTTCACAAGACTGACAACTTTAGCCAAGGAGTCTTCATCGGCTTGCCCCGCCTCTGGGGTGAATGCTACGATGTCATTCTTAATGGAATCCGCCAACGTGGCATGGCTTTTCTCCCGGGCTAATATTTCCTGCTCCTTCTCGGCCAGGAGGTTGGTGCGCTCTTGCAGTTCCCGCTCCTTTCCTTGCAATAGGGCCTTGGGCAGTTTGGCTTTCCTTTAGTGCTTTCCTGCCTGAGAAGCAACGATGTTTTCCCTAAGACGAATTTCAGTTACGGCCACCTGCCGTATGTTATAGACCTCCTCCAAGAACAACTTTGAGAATTCTATCGCAATGCTATTACCAACAGTAGTTGTGCTTGCTTCTTCAGTCGCTTCAAGTGCCTTCCGCCTGAACGAGCACTTTGATTGGTGGGAATAATACTGGTGCGACTAGTGGCACGTTAGGATCAATGCCATATGTTTTGGCCTCCACAGTGTCCTTGGCATCGCTGACAGTCGTTGTTAACTTATTGAGGTGGTCCCGAACTTGGTTAGCAATGTGCACTTGCTGGACCATCAGATCGTGAAGGTTATCTTGCGCAACTTTCTTAATGGCGTTGGCATGTTCCTGTAACTCATCCTCAATTAATATAGTGGTGTTCGTTGTTTTGTCGACTTTATATTTCTTTTGAGACAATTGGCCTTCCTCGGGCTGCACACGGGTCTGCGTCTGATCTTTATCATGTGGTTGTGCTGAAGGATGCGGGTCCAAATCCTCCATACCGTCATCATCCTCCATGTTTTCTTGCGACAGATCCGCTTGGGCATCATCACCTTCCCGGTCTTCACCATTGACTTGATGAATGGGCAGTTCTTCTGCATTTAGGTTTTCAAGTAGCGGCTCTGCGAGTGGACCGTGCCATTCCTCAGGCCATAGCTTGACAATTGCATCCACGTCATCGTCAGTCACAATAAATCCTGCTTGATGTTTCTGCCAACGTGGCGCTTTTGTAGGTAGCAGATTTATATTATGTAGATCAGCTTCAGACTTGACAAAAGCAACGTATCTGTGCATAGTTGTGGTGCAGATCCTGTGGGTTTTCCGAACAACCTGTTGCAGTGCCTTTACATGTAAGAAGAATACCACATTGTTATCCTGCTGGTGTTTGTTATCGGTCTTGTCTTCCCATAGATTCTGATATCTTGCCCCCAAACAGGATATCGGGACATCCATTTGTACATAGTCCAGAGGGTCAGCCCAAACAATGAAGCAATTCAAAAATAGTAACCCGGAATAGTAGAATTTATGACCTTTCTTGTGTTGCACCAGCATCACAGATTCGAACAGGGCGTTTAGAAAGTACCACAATTAGTTGAATTTTTCTCCCTGTGCACATAAATTTGCAATTTCTATTACCGCTGTCGAACATTGAGTCGGTATCACCTTAGGAAATATTTTACAGGATAAGATTTTTACAACAACCCGGACACTTTTGTCTTGGATGGGCCCAAGTAAGTATCCCCGTCCTGCGCGCTGAAGGTTGTCCTTTCACTTAATGGCCTGAGTATTATGCTTAGTGAGGCAAGACAGAGGATCTTTTCCATCTCTTGGGAGTCCTGTAATTCTCGCTATCAATTCAGCATTAATTGGGTATGGCTGATCCATCCATAAGTATCCTCTATGAAAACAACCCAGTAACTGCTTTACATACGTACTAGCCTGTATGGTATGGCTGAAATGAGGCATGAACAACATGTTTGTTAGGCCTGCAATAGCTAGTCCCTTGGCCCACTCCTGTGGTTTGATATCCTTGACAGCACATGCAACGGCCTGGACTATGTCCATGCAGTCTAGTATCTGCAATCCCTCTTACTGTCGAGTGTCGTAGCTGTGGAGCTTCAAAACATCTAACGTGGGGAGGATGTCCTACAGTAAGGGTATGTCGACAAGGATCTGCGGTGCTATCAAAGTGGTCACCGCTTTCGACGGGAGATCTGCATGCACTGCACGAGGTCTTCTTAGTCGAATGTAACCTGGAAAGTTCAGGTTGGCCCGTTCTATCTGTGGATCTCCTGGTGGTAGCAATTCTTCTTCGTCATCATCATTTCCCTGGTCAGCAGTAGGCGTCTTTCCTCACTCGCCTGGAGTGTCTGGAACCTTACGTTTCTTTTGTCTCAGGTGTGTTCATGCAGATAACTCGCCTGGAATAACTGGTATTCCCTGGATTGGGTTTGGCACAAAACACGAACTAGGGGTTGGAATTGTTTGTGGCTTCCTTGTTCTTGCCATTGCGTCGGTCTTTGGTGACTGCTGCAGCTGCGGGCCTTCGACTGACTGTGTTTCTACTTCATCATCAATGAGCCAGCCAGAGATGACAGTGGCGTCTGAAGCCTCACTCTCATTGGGAAAGTTAATTACCATGGGCTTGAACAGGAGGGAAGACAGGTGACAGGATGCAGTTCTGCAATGGCTTGGCTCTGGTGCTCTCAGTGCGTAAAAGAAAACTGTCTTGATGGAGAAATGAATATTTAGATATTGGATAGTGTCTTTCAATCATCATTTGACATAAGTTTTAGGTCTAATCACGCTCTCAGATTTCCTTTTCTAATGCTTTCTCCATTAATTTCTGTAGCTGGCCTTTCAGGTTGTACTTGTCAGACTAGCTATGGTAATTAGTGCTAAGACGGTTGATGAGAGCTAACAGTACGCCATCTTGCTCCTCATACTACGTTGATTTAATGCCACGCAGGTGCTCCAGTCGTACAATTCTTTGGTATGGATCTGCTAGTTAATGCTAGCCAGCTTGTCATTCTTGCTTTTTGCATTCTTTGGCCCCTAGTTGTCTTGCCCCTTACACATTGTAGGTCATCTGCTTGGGTATATGCGATGATGTGACCACTGGGCAGTTTATTGCTCATGCTTTCTGTTGGTTCTGTCGCAATCCTACAACAAAATAGTTTACGTCTTTTGGCCGTTTTTTTTTTACACGTGTCGTAGTAAGTTTTCAGGCAATTGTCGTTTGCCAAACTCGCAACGTGGGCACCAACGACTTCTCTGGCGTTGTGCTATGCCTATGTCCATAGTTTGTGCGATGGTATATGGACTTAGCCAAGTTGCCTTTAGTTTGTGTGGGTGTGTGAAGACTCTACTGTCATAGTGTAGGATAAGTCTTCCTTCTGTGGATGGCTTCACCCTGATATATTGATAATGTCGTGCCGGCAGCTGTTGTTGAGTTGGCTTAGTCTGCAATCGCAAAGGTATCTTCATCCTCTCTAAGTATTCCACCTTTCCCTTTCTTTCTATGTCGTTGAGAGGGAAGAGGGTCTAGTATTCCTGCAGGAGATCTGCGATTTGTACAACTGCTTCATCCTGCGAGTGCTTTTGTATTACTCTGCGATCTTTACTTAGTTCAACTACTTTGTCCCATTGGAGTTAGTCGGCCTTGTAGCAGGGATTTCTCCTTTCTACAGGGGTAGGAATGGCTCCCTTCTGTCTATAGGACAGAAGGGTAGGTTCCTGTGTGTGGAAAATGTAGAAAGAAAAGTAGGACAAAAAGAAAGCAAAGAACAAGAAAGAGTATGGCCGTGAGCCCCTCTGCAAACAAGGTTATGGCTTCGCCTTGGCTACCTGCAAACGACCATTAAGCTACACTAAACCTGCAAACATGTTATAAATCAAGCCTACAAACAAATGGTGGTCAGAAAACAACTAAAATAACAAAGCAAATACATAAACAAAATGATGTTATACCTCTCCTTTCGTGAAATGGGCCACCATGCCCTGGCTGGAAGCACCTCCCTATCTCACTCAGCAATGGAAGAGCTATGGCTCAATGGGGAAGATGAGTGGAAGAGAGTGGGATGCGGGTGGCTTGAGAGGCAAAGAGGTCTCAAGGCACCCATGGGTAGCATAACAGTATACAAGAGAGGTTTGTTTTGAGAGTGACCCCCCACCCTCCTTTTATAGCTTTTTTGGGGACTTTTAGGGTTTTAAGCCCTTGGTCAGGGCTTTAGCCCCTTTTTTGGGCTTTTATCCCCTT
>LPNX010298037.1:63366-84279 GCA_001517045.1 Pseudotsuga menziesii
CGCCCTAACTTTAGCTCCTTTTAGGGTTTTAGGCTCCTTTGAGGGGTTTTAGCCCCTTTTTGGAGGCTTTAGCCCCTAGGAGAATTAATTAGGCTCATTTTTTGGGGTTTTGAAGCCCTTTTACTCATTTTTAAGCCTTTTTGAGCGTGTGGGGGTCTAATGGGGTGTTACAAAGGTCGTGTATGGGTGTCCTTGGGTGGTGTAGGCCGTGTAGAACTGAGCGAGGGATTCTCTGAGTTAACAGATTACCCCCTGATGTGTGAGGGCAGGAGCGCATCGTATGGCGATGGACATCATAGGATTTGCTGCGTAGAGGTGGTGTTTCCAGGGCTGGGGCATGGTGGCTTTTGGTTTTTGTATTAATATGGTTCCCATCAATGGGTGAGATACAAATAATGTGTTACATGTATATGGACAAGGCAGGCATACCCATGCTCGTGACAATGTCAAGAGAATAATTTGATCTATGCTCTAAAATACAAGAGCCGGTCATATACAACTGATGGTACATAGTGGTTGCCTCTATGTGAGGCTGAATACAATACTGATTCTGAAGAACTGGTACATTGGACCCGTGGCATTCTCATGGAATGCTATATCTTCATGACTGATGGCATGCTAGCTCTGGGACGGTACATAGCTGTATGGACTCGTTGTTTGAGGCTCAGAGTCTCTATGGTATAAGTATGTTGCATCAATCATAAATCTATATAGAAGCACCACTGGGGCTTCTGAACACTGCCTCCAACGCAACCCGAAAATCATAAGGGACATAACCTGTTTAGGTCCCTCGAATAGACTCATCAATGTGCTAGAGTCAAGTGACATCCGGGGTCTTCAACCAAGTACTATGTGGACCAAACCCTGTAGGAATCTCAACGGTGCGATGATGTAGTTAGAGTAGAGCACGTGAGAAACAACCATCTCGAGAGGCACTAAGGACTCCTCTCAAGTGGTCCAAGGAACTCATCAATGAGGTTAATGAAACTAGGATATAGGTACCTCTGGGTCTATCCTCTGGAATATATGTGTTGTCGTCGACAGAGGGAGACCTGCCCCTAGTCAAGCCAATGATGTTTCCTTGACCAGGAGCGCGAGGGAGATAACCGAAAGGTATGAGACAATCTGCAGACTGACCCACTGAATGGGAGGGGGAGGGGGAGGGAAAGAATTGAACAGGGGCACGGGGAGTGTGGTAGACTCAAACTTCCTTTGTTCAGAGTATGACGACAGGGCGGACCAGGCAGCAAATGAAACTTCACTCATGGGAATGGGATCATAGCTGCAATACCAAGAATGTCGTTGCAGATGGGAAATACTTGGAGGAAGTAGACACTTTTGATATTAATGGGATCCAAGGAAGACACATTGCAGAGTACTCTGAACAAAGGTGACCCAATGTGGGAATGTTGGCAAACTGTTTTTTGTGGGGTGGTGTCTAGAGACACCGTTGTGGTACGATCTCGTGGATTTTTGGCGAGCCCGAGAAGGTAAATGCTCGATGGTGCTTTCAATTTTAGAGAGTCTAAAATCACAAAGAAGACTCCAGTTGGGGCTCTTTTTCATTGGTAGCCTCCTGTGCCCGAAAAAGGATAAAAGTATACATAGGAGAGTTCGCCCATCCTATAGGGGATGAGAGACTTCTTTACCGTTTGTAGTCCAATCAGGCCGGAAAAGGTTAAACCTATACTGACTGGACGGTCATTCAGATACTTTTACGAGCATGAACGAAACCAAGTTTGCTCGGCAATCTTTTCTTGATGAGAAGGCTAGAAAAGAGCTTAATGACAACCCATAGTGAGCTTTTTCGTAAGGTGCGGCCCCTCTGCCTGAGAAAGCATAAAAGTATGCAGAGGGGAACAGTCTTGGCTTGAATACGCCAAGGTGGTCTTTTTCATTTAATGGTCTACATGGTCCACAAAAGGAGGTAAACGAGACGATGTAGACTCCCTTACGGGAAAGGAAGCGGCTGTGCTCGGCTATCTTTTCATTATTTTTAGGAGTCAGAAAAGAGCTTAAACAAAACTCCAGTATGGTCAACCGATTGTGGTGGCACAGGCGGTGCCCCATGTTGGGACGGTGCACAGTGGTCCAAAGGTCATCCGCGCAATATGGACGGAGCATAAGGCTCTCAAACATACCATTACATGCGCGGGATAGATCGTGGTAGAGGCTCGTGAGTCGGTGCAGCAGAGGCATACAAATCGAGACAGCTCTCGGACAGAGGTCAGGAGAGCTGTGTGTGAGTTGCGGTGGACGGACTTGACTACATGTGATGTGAGTGCAAGTTCGGGGGCACTTATATGCCAAATACATGCAAGAAAAATAAATTGCTTTGTGGACAATGGTTCAGAGGTCCGTGTAAGGTGAGGTGGATGGAGAAGACAACTATGTGTTAAAATACAAAATAAGAAGAAAAATGGTGACCCTTAACGGCCGGTGGCCCGAAAACCCACATGAGTAGCGGGAGGCAATAGTGATTCAAGTATAGGTCCTTAGACACTTGTATTTCCATGCTGTGGCTCGTAAATCGAGGTAGCTTCCGGGAAACGGTCTTGAAATTTATTTGTTAAACATGAGACGATGGTCTCATATGAAGATGGAAATTTGGGCCCGAAGTTGTGAGAGGTGTCTCGAACAGGTTCCGGGTGACTTTGGATTAGTAGCTACTGGTGCTACCCCTGACTTATGGTAAAAAACGTTGAAAAACAAGAAAAGAAAATGAAGCGACTCATTGGTGATGTTAAGTGTAAAATCTCTTAAGGTAGAGCCCATTGCGGGGGTTCTCCAAGAGTTGTCCATCAGAGTCAATAAGTGTGTATGCCCCTTTTCTGAGGCAACGGTGGATGACGTACGGACCATACCACATTGACTCGAACTTGCCTTTGCCCAACTTATCGTTGGGTTGGTCGTAGACTAGAACCATATCCCCTTCGCTGAAGGTGCAAGGGTAGACATGGGAGTCATAGTGGACCTTTGACCATGTTTTCGTTGCTTCAATGGCTTGGAGGGAAGCTCGACGGTCTTCTATGGTTTGCTTGAGTTGGAGGAGTCGTTCTTCTAAAGGCGAAGTGTCAGGGAGAAGTTCTACTGCAAGGCGGAGAGATGGGATTTGGCACTCTATAGGAAGCACTGATTCAACGGCATGTACTAGGCGGAAAGGGGTAAAACCGGTTGTGGTTTTTGTGGATGTACGATAATCCCATAGGGCAGAGAATAGCATGTGATGCCGATTGGTTTTATTGTTTCCCATGATCCTTTGGAGCATTTTTTTGATGATCTTGTTGACTGCTTCAACTTGGTCGTTGCCCTGAGGGTAGTAGGAAGATGAGTACCGATGTTTGAATTTTAACATGGTTGACAATTCAGCCCATACGGCGTCTTGAAAGTGTGCTCCATGGTCTGAGACTAATTGCTTAGGAACACCAAATCGTGAAATAACATGGTTACAGAAGAAGCATGTTGCGGTTTCTTCTTTGCAATCAAATGTGGGCATGGGCTATGCCCACTTAGTGAAGTAATTGACTGCCATAATGATGTATTTATGACCATTAGCTGAAACGGGGTTGATTGTCATGAAGTCGATTGCCCATTTGCAGAAGGGCCCGACTATGACTGCGGGGTGTAATGGTGCAGGGGGGGTTCTTTCCTTTGGGGCAAAGAGTCGATAGCTGCAGCAATGCTTGACTGCCTCTATGTAATCAGCGAAGATGGAGGGCTAGAAATAGTCATCACGTAAAATCTTTTGGGCGGTTTCCAGGCCTGAAAGGTGGCCACCGCATGCTCCACTATGACAGTCGTTGAGGATGGTCTCAGCCTCATCACGGATGAGGCAACAACGTAGGATGGTATCAATGCCTCAACGATACAGGACATCTCCGATCAGCAAGTGGTGAATGGCTTCATGTCGGATGCATTGCCTATCCTCACTATTTAAGTGCGCTATGAACTTCTGTGTTCGTAAATAAAGAAGGATGTCCCCATACCATGGGTCGTCCGTGGATATGACGAATACGAAATCATCAAGAAGATCATCCTTGGGGGGTGATGATGCAGTTAGTGCGGGCAGATCGGTCATGAGTGTGGCCAACGCGAGTGACTTTGTGCTTTTTAGGGAAACAACTTTAAGTCGAATTCTTGGAGGACGACTACCCACTTAGCTGCTCGACATTGTAGAAGGCGGCGACTTAAGAGGTACTGCATTGGGTTTGAATCAGCCACTACACGAGTATGGTTTGTGATGATGTAGTGGAGCAACTTCTGAGCCGAGAAGATGACAGCAAGGGCCAATTTCTCCTCCGGTGAATATCGTAGTGGGGGTCCTGTTAGCTTCTGATTGATGTAGTAAATCACGTGCTCATGGTGAGCATCGTCTTCTTGGACCAAGACTCCAGCAATGGCGTTGTCCGAGGCCGACACATAGAGAATGAAGTCTCAGGTGAAATCTGGTGCTGAAATTAATGGTGCGGAAGCCAGGGCTTGTTTGAGTGCATCAAACGATTCTTATGCTTGCTGATCCCAAACACATGGGATTTTTGTGCAGAGCAGGCGAATGAATCCGTAAGCTTTTGTTGCATACTTTGATACAAAGCAGCGGAGGAAGTTGGCCTTGCCTTGGAGGATCTGTATTTGGTGTTGACTTTTTGGGGAAGGAAGATCAAGGATAGCCTGAACTTTGAGGGGATCTACTGTTATCCCTTTGTGAGATACGATGAATCCGAGTAGACGGCCTACTGAGACATAGAAAACGCACTTGAGGGGATTCAAGAGAATTTTGTACTTGCGGCTACATAAAAAGACTTGCCGCAAGTCGTCTATATGTTGTGCTTGTTTTGGTGATCGAGCGGTAAGATCGTCCAGGTAGACCAAGATGATGTGAATTAGATCGTGGAAACAATATGTCATGGTGCGCTGGAAGGTGGCTCCAATGTTTTTCAGGCCAAAGGGCATGACTCGATATGCGAATGTGCCCCATGGGGTTGTGAATGTCGTTTTATAATGGTCTTCTTTCAGGATCTCGATTTGGTTATAGTCGAAAATCCGTCCATGAAGGAAAAGGACTCATGTCTAGCGCATGCATCAATAATCTGATCAATGAAGGGTGTTGGGAAGTTGTCTTTGGGACACGCCCCATTGAGGTCACGAAAATCTATGAAAACACGAATGGTACCCTATGTTTTATTCACGGGAACAAGATTAGAATCCCAAGTGGTGTACGCAATGGGGTAGATGAAGCCGGTTGTGTGCAACTTCTCTATCTCGACTTTCACCGCGGCCACTTTGAAAGGATGAATGGGCCATTGTTTTTGTAGTACGGGGGCCACATCGGGCCAAGTGTCGATGTGGTGCTCCATGATTGATGGATCCAACCCAGGCATTTAAGTGTACGACCAGGCGAAGATGTCACAAAATTCTTGGAAGAGAGCTTTGTAGGCAGCAACCTCTTTCGGGTGTAAGATGCCCCCAGCATGATTTCTTCAACAATCTCAGAATTGGTTGAGATGTTAATTTTGATGGTGGGGCAAACGTTGGCCATGTTCCCTTCTTCGAAGGCGTCTGGTGCCGGGATGGGGTTCTTGAACCAGTCGACTTTCCCATGGATGAAATCTTTGGTCTCCACGGAAAACTGGTCAGACTACGACACAAGTTCTTTGGGAAGGAAGAATGAGCGATGGTGCATGTCATCCCATGGGTATTCCGGGGTAGTCAAAGTTTCAAGTATCTCCTCACCGTTGCTGAAGCAACGAAGAGACAGGTCTGATGGACTATCGTTTGAGGTGGAGATAAGTGGTTCAGTTGAACTGGACATCATGTAAATGGACATGGTGTCTGAAGAAGGCGGTGGGGGATGAACTTCTTCGATCAAGGTGATTTCAGAGTCAAGGGAATGATGACAGAGGTTAGCTAGAGCCATTCGAAATTTCGGCAAGGCTTGACAATGGTGAGAGTATTGTCCATACAAACCGTAGAGGGCGCAAGCATGGCTTGTTCTCAATGCCTTGTTTCGGACTATCGACGCGGTTGGGAGTTCGACCACGGGGATGTTTTCGTTTGTATCCATGGCATCCAAATGCACATGGATCATTGGGATTTCAAGGCAATTCTGAGTTGGGTGGCCATGTTGCTCGTAGACAGCACAAGGCGAGACTTGTCGCGGCTCTGCGGTAGGTTTCGCATTCTTGCCCCTGGCCCTTTTTGGGTGGGACGGTGCAACTACGACTGTGGCGGTTGGCTTTTGCGGGCCATGTGGAGGGTGAGACTCCACCGCAATGGCTTGTTTCGGGGTTAAAACAACCTGGGGCATTGGTGGTTGAGTTGGTGGATCGAGATACCATATCAAAATTCCCAATGTGAAGTTAGGTAGTTTTAGGGTGGCCATTACCGGCTTGCTCATGACCCCAGGTAGGGGAAAGAGGAAGGGAATCGTATGGACTGGCGATGAGCCCAGATAACTCCCTGCTGGTTGCATGTGGGGATGCGGTTGTGGTTGTGGCTGCACAAAACGCTGCTGCTGCGGATCGTGTTTCAGCTCTTGTTGGTGTTGCGGTTGCGCTTGTTGTTTGGGTGCATCGGCGCTGGATGAGACCATGCACAAGTCCACAGTCTCATTTTGTGTCGGTGGTGGTGACACTAAGGGGAAATGAGCTGTCATGGTGGTATCGGCAAACAACCCAGGACCCACATTCAAAAATGGGGAGGCTAGTGTGTTTTCAACCATGGTATTGATTACATGGACGAAATTGGCGTGTGTGGTTGTCCATTGTGGCTCAATGGTGGTGATGGTAGGGATAACGTTGGTGGGTGTTGTTAACCCTTCTGGATCGTGGTAAGTGAGTTGATCAACTGTCACGATATTCCCTTCGTGAGGGAACATCATGAGACGGAAGATAGTTGATGCAACCACTCTCATGGCGTACATATAACTTCTTCCGAGGAGAAGGTTATAGTCCAGTTGAGCGTTGACGACCTCTATGTCGATCAGCACTATCTTCCCAGCTAATGTGATGGGGACATGGGGGAGGATTCCCTGGGCTTTAGTGGGATGGCCATCATAAGCCCGCATAGTTATGGAGGATGGTTATAGAATTAGGGATCTAAGTTTCTACCAAACCACGGTGGACATAACGCACGTGGATGCCCCCTCATCCACTATGCACTGGGACCAAATTCCGGACAGACACCGAGATTTGGAAAGCGATGGTGGATGGCATGTGTGGTTCTCCATTCTCTGTGTCGAATGTGATCAACTTAGAGTTGGAGGGGTCTACGGCCCCAAGGGCAACTAGTAACGCTTTTCGTTGCATTGGGCACGTTTTGACTACCTCCAGAGAGGACATGGCCATTGGTGTTTGGGCCAAATCATCCACAATGCTATATCTGATAGCAGCTCTAGCTGTGGTGTTGTTGGCCACTCGGTGTAGGGGNTGGTACCGTACTGATTTCGTCTTTTTTGTAGGTTAACCTCTTCAGTCGTCATGCCTAGCAGGTGGTGGACACCTATTTATACCATCGGAGGTGCCCCCGGAGCGTTGGGATTGGCGTGGGGAGGGGGTGCGGTTGCTACCTGGTAATGGGTTTTGAAGCACCATGGGGGCAAGTCCTTGTGGTGTCGGGTTGGGTTGGGTTTGGTTCGTAGCGTTGGCGGCCTGTTGGGCCTCGTTTTGAATGGCCTGCTTAGCGCGACCCATGAGGGGACACTCAAATGCGTAGTGCCCATAGATGTCGCAGAGTGTGCAGGGTTGGTTTGTGCACAACGGGGCATTGCGTCTTGGTGCATTTTGTCGTGGGGGGTTTTGGGCGGGTCGGTTTGGTTGTTGGGAGGGTTTGGTTGTTGCCCGCCTCCCTATGGTTGGTTATTGGCTTCATTCTAGAGTCAATTATTCCGGGCTTGCCCTTGTTGATTGTTGGGGACAGGCTAGTTGGGACGGTTTTGTTGTGCAAATACTTGTCCCAACGGAGTGGGTGGAGCAGGGGAGGGGGCTTGGACTGCTTGTACCGGTGGTGCATAATAAATTTGGGTGGGATGCGGTGCCACAAATGTGGGCATTTGCCCCGCGTACTGCTGTGTTGGCCATGCCATGGCCTGAGGCTACTGCGGTGGCAAAGGTTGTGTGTAGGAAGTTGTTGCTCTGGACTGGGACATCATTCTGGTGTAGTCCGGAGTTTGGTTTTGGTAAGCAACACTCAGCAGTGTTGCTTGGTTATGGTGTAACGACAGGAGGTGTCTAACGGTGTTGTGGCTATTGGGAGACCGAGCCTATGATGTCGTCCCCAACATGGGATGCCCCTGGTGCATCCCGGTAGGAGGTACCCGGGTGGGGAGCATCTGGAATGATGGTGTATAGATATCCAGACTGAGCGTAGATCAGGTCAAACTATTGGGCTTTCAGTATGGCCTCTTCATCGAATGGGGGACGTTCAGATACGATGTCCTTTGCTATGGGCGGGAGCAAGGTCTTGAGGAACCAATCCAAGAAGATCCTGTCGTCAAGTTGGATTTTACATAAGCTACGACGTCGCCACCACTCATGGATGTGGTCGGTTATATGTGTCGCAGTGATTTGGCGACAGGATAACAGGATCTCCACCCCTTCATCATATTTGACAGGGAGTTGGAAATACTATAGGAACATGAAATCTATGGAATTGAAATCTAGGTATTTGGCCTACAGTAGCTCAATGTACCATTTGGTCGCGGCACCTGTAAGGGTGCGTTAGAATACCCTCATCCTAATGGAATCGTCTACGATACTGTTGGACGAGCACCATAGATGGAATGCCATAATGTGGTTTTGGGGACATTCCCCAGCCTCGCCTTCAAACTTGGGGATGTCTGATGGCAGCTTAGTTGGCATTGGAGGCCAAAAAGCTTGATGGCGAATGGGGTTGTTTGTCAATCGAGCCAAATCAGGCAAGTTAAGAGGAGTCATGAAAGGCATATTTGACCCCATGTTGATGTGGGATGGGGGAGGTATGGTGGTGGGGTTTGCAGGTGCATAATGCACCTGCATGGCTGGGGGCTATCGTGGTGGCACCATTGTAGATGGGCCAATGCCCGCAAGTGTGGTGGGGGGGACAGTGTGATTTCACGAGCCACTACCCCCAAGTATGACGTCAGGGATAGTTTGAATGGAGGGGACATTGCTCCCATGTATGACAGTAGGGGCAATGTAAGTGGACGGTCCACTGCCCCCCTGTGTGGAAGGAGGGGCAGTGTGTGTGGAAGGGCCACTGCCCCCGTTTGTTGCAAGTGGGCCATCTTGGCTGGTCACTATGGGTGGTGGCAGCTGACTGATGACAGTTTGCATGACTATGCTTGGGCCACCTACAGGGTTGTTGGTGACTGGTTGTGGTGTGGACATGGATCCACTTGCTATGGCTATGCCGGAAAATGGATCCGGATTTGCACCATCCATGGGGCTTGATGGTACATTATGGAGGTCTGGTTCAGACTAGTATGGGTCTGAATCTGAATCAGAGGCTATGTGGCCTTCTGATGGTGTGGGAGATCATTGAGAACGATTTTGACGATGTCAGTTTAATGTCTCGAATGGTGGTGGTTCGCCTCTTAGGTGTGAAGAAGAGCGTGGGGGATCAATTGTGTTAGATGTTTATCAAACTGATGGGAATGATGTTTGGACCCCGATTTCAATGGCTTCCTTTTGGCTGTAGGTGGTCACTCGGTCACCCAGACTGCCAGAAGACAACGCTTGGCTTTTTCCTCACCGGCGTTTCTACTCAATCGGTGGGGGTCGTTGCTCGTTTCGCTTGGCAATTCCTCTCAGCGGCCAACTACTTTGGGGTTCCCGTTGTACTCCTCACAATGAGTTTCTAGGTAGAGCCCAAGTACTTCCCATGTTTGAAGCAGTCAGGGACTTATGTTGTCAAACACTACAGATTTTTTGAACTTAGTGTAAATTGATAAATTTTAAGGCTCTCTCAGCGTCATGAACTGAGTTGGGTTGATTTAGTGATATGGTGTATATGTTTTTGTGTCTTTCTAGTATTAGGTGGCTGCAAATTGTTTATGAATTCATCATATTGTGGTAGAGTTCGTATCTTTGTTATGCAAGCAGTGAATAATCAAAAATTTGTAAACATATACATTTTTAACCCTGAATGTGACAGCCTAACTAGGTGACTACCTTACACCTATATTCCTCTTTGACCAAGAGAAGGTGTTGGGATCTCAACACAATGGGACTAAGCCCATCTGTAGATCCACGGGTCACCTCCCGGATGCAAGGTTGGTCAACAAGGAGGAGGCTTAGCGCTGTGAGAAGCCCTCCTTCTCTACCCCCTCTACCTTCCAGGTCATCTGTTTTTAATGGTTTAGAACAATATTCAGTGAAGGGCCTAGGACTATATGAGTTTTACCCTTTGTCGTATCCAAGAATACCCCCAAGGGTGATGACTGGGTAGAGGAGGAAGGGTAAGCAAGACTTGATTTTAAGTCAATTTTAGTCAGGCTGTGTTGATTAAGCAATTAAATTTTTTTGAATTTACACTTTGTTTGTTCATGAAATTGCAGTAAATTAAAACAGAAACAGAAATTGAATTACTGCGATGGACAAAGGCAGCTGCGCCACACTGATAGTCCCTATTAAACTGAAAATTAAGTACTGATTGACAGACCGCACGTTTTGGGTCGATTTCAGCGAGGGGGTCATGAAATTTTTCCAGAAACGGGCGAGGGGGTCACACAGATTTCACAAACAGAAGCAGTCTACTGTTCTGAGTGAAGTCGCACCTTTTGGGGGGGAAACGACAACCTGGTCGCACCTGTGACGCCTAAAAGAGCAACCTCATCCCATGTTCAGGCCCAATAAGTGCGACCTGCCCCAGATTTGGGGTTTTTCTGATCCTCAGTCAGATTCGATCGACAGTAACCTGTACTGTGGCCAAACAGTCTCGGATTTGACTTGCAGGGGCTTCGGCAACAATAAAAACTAAAAATAAACTAGATCTAAGCTAGATTTGACAAGAAATTTTAAAAACTAGGGCATAAACTAAAAAAACTTAAAATTTAAAAAATTGAACCAAGGATCCTATGGGATCGACCTGGTATGGTCGCCAGTTCTGCGGCAGGGATTTCTCCTTGCTACAGGGGCAGGAATGGCTCCCTTCTGTCTATAGGACAGAAGGGTAGGTTCCTGCGTGTGGAAAATGCAGAAAGAAAAGCAAAATAAAAAGAAAGCAAAGAACAAGAAAGAGTATGGGCGTGAGCCCCTCTGCAAACAAGGTTAAGGCTTCGCCTTGGCTACCTGCAAACGACTATTAAGCTACAATAAACCTACAAACATGTTATAAATCAAGCCTACAAACAAATGGTGGTCAAAAAACAACTAAACTAACAAATGAAATACATCAACAAAATGATGTTATACCTCTCCTTTGGTGAAATGGGCCACCATGCCCTGGCTGGAAGCACCTCCCTATCTCACTCAGCAATGGAAGAGTTATGTCTCAATGGGGAAGATGAGTGGAAAAGAGGAGGATGTGGGTGGCTTGAGAGGCAAAGAGGTCTCAAGGCATCGACGGGAAGCATAACAGTATGTAAGAGAGGTGTGTTTTGAGAGTGACCCCCCACCCTCCTTTTATAGTTTTTTGGGGACTTTTAGGGTTTTAAGCCCTTGGTCAGGGCCTTTAGCCCCTTTCGGCCTAACTTTACCTCCTTTTAGGGTTTTAATCTCCGTTGAGGGGTTTTAGCCCCTTTTTGGAGGATTTAGTCCCTAAGAGAGTTATTTAGGCTCCTTTCTGGGGTTTTTAAACCCTTTTACTCATTTTTAAGCCTTTTTTAGGGTGTGGGGGTCTAATGGGGTGTTACGAAGGTCATGTATGGGTGTCCTTGGGTGGTGTAGGCCATGTAGAACTGAGTGAGGGATTTTTTGGGTTAACAGACCTAACTTCTATGTCCCTGGGTATAGTGTCTTGCTGAGTAGTTGCGCTATGTTGGTGAGCATTAGAGCCATTGATCTTCTAGACTATACGCCCCTTTTCTTTCTAGATTGTATTATGAATTATGGGGTGTTTGTCAGCATCTAGAATTGTATGCACGACCTGTTGGATCCCTTGCCGCATCTGCTCAGAGTTATTGCAAGTCTTGGTCACCATATCCAAAGTGTATATGAAACTCTCATAGGTGGGTAACTCCCTTGACTCAATCTCCATCCGTCGCATAGACCTTGTGACTCTTGCACACCTTCTCATGGAGACTTCATGTAACCTGTTTTTCCAATTCTCTAAAGCCTCCCCTAAATCATATGTACATGAACTCACGCACTTCCAGCTTAGGTTCCCATCTGCCATCGGACTGTTATGATCTTCGTCCATAGTTGTAACATTGTATATTTGATCGAGATAGTCGACCTGCCCCTCATTATAAACAGGTTCAACATATCTTTGCCCCTCAAATGGATCAATGGGTGAGATGAATCTCATTTCCTCATCTTCAAAGGAGAGGATCACTTTCTTGAAATTTATAATTGTTTGATTGTCTATAGCCCAGTATATCCCTGGTAGCGCATGGTAAGGATTTGTATCATCCACAATGTTGATGACCTCAAAGTCTGCATATGTGCGCAATCCTTCAACATCGACAATGACATTGCTCAATCGTCCAATGGGTAGTAGCTTCGCTTGATTGGAAAGACGCAGCTGGATAGGAGACCAGTTTAAGTGCGGCATGCCCATGCTTTCCCAGGTCTGGCATGTTAGGATATTGACGTGTGTCCCTAGATCTGAAATGATATAGTCCATGTCATAATAACTGATCTGCGCATTCATTCTCAATTCCCAGCCAGTCTTACATTTTCGTCGCACCTGGTTAACCTTCTTCTCAATGTGTGGTACTACAGGGATCTCATCTATTATTGCTTGTAGCTCTACAATAACATCTTTATCTTGGATTATCATCAAACAACTTGATAGAATAGGTCTTAGCTTACTAACCTCAACTGAAGCCTTCTTCTGGAATAGGTGTTGGAATCGTTCAGGCATGTCCTTGACTTTCATTGAAGTTGATGGTACGTCAGGGCCTATGAAGTCTAATTGCACATCCCGAAATATTTCTTTGTGTTTCTGGCCCATAGATGATTCCTTCTTTTGCGCCGCCAACCTCACTTCCAGCTACGGTTGTTTTTGCGAGTTATGTTGTTCTACTACAGTCATCGCACCCCCTATAGTTATGGCACCAATTTTCAGGTCTTGCAGTTCAGCCATGATCATCTGAACATTCTCATTTGCATTCAGGTTTGGGTTTGGTGGGGGTTGGGTGCGACAACGGTCCTTGCTTGCCACTTTGCGATCAGCTGTGGATGTTGTTCAACATTATGGTCTTGTCCCTAACAATATGAGCATGTTCTTGCACGATCTAAACAATCTCTAGTAAAGTGACCTAGTTGTCCATAGTTATAGCATGTAACTGGACCTCTCCCCCTACCAAATCCTCCTCCGACATCTCGTCCTCTAAAATTTCCAACACGCCTTCCCTGAGGGTGTAGTTGCTGCGGTGGGTACTGGTTCTACTGGTATTTTTTCTGATAGGGGTTTTGTTGTGTATATGGTTGCTTGTACTGATTAGCAGGGAATTGCGCAGGTTGATACAGGGCTTGCACCTGTTCAACCTGAGGGAACCCCTCATTTTTCATTAAATATGTATCAACTGTTTTTTCCTTCAAGAGTTGGTATGCCCTACAGTCTTTTTCCTCATGTCCTACCGATTTACAAAATTTACATAATAAGTTTGCAGGGGTACTTACAACTTTTTGCAAATACACACATTCTTCATTGCGATGGCCTCTTGACTGGCATATATGACACCATGGTATCCATTGGCCATTTAATGGGTTAGGTGCACTCGATGCGACATAATTCATGAAGTTTGGATAGTTATCCTCGGTGTGTCTGTCTTCTCTACATTTTGTGCACCACAAGTCCTCTTGTGCTTCTTTTCCCTTCTTGATATCCTGAAGTTGTAGTGTAAGGTTGCCTAGATGCGGCTGAATCTATACCATTACTGCGGCACCATCACCAATAGGCGAGGCCTCTAGTTTCATCGCTAGCTCCATGCTTCTGCCTGCGACTCAATCTTTTGCTGCATCAACATACCGCGGATGTGTGGTATCAGAGAAACAATAAACCACTCCTTATGCTACACTTTGGACATTTGGAAGCTTACTTTCGCCATCAACGTCTTGAATCTTTGATCAAAATACCACATAGTTTCTGCTAGAGCCTGTTTAATCTCATTAATCTCAGTAATCATTGTGACTCTGATTTGGGTTTTTTAAACTCAGAGATCATTGCAGCTTGAATTTCCTCAAGGGTCTTCTGTGGTGTTCCAGCTAGTGTGGCACAAACTTTCATGAACCAATCCAGGGACCCCTTAAGGTCATAATCATCTGTGCTTTCTTGACGTCACCGCCATGGACCAAGCGTACCATCCACATAGCTTCACATAGGAACCAATGTTGTTCAGGGTCTTCCATTCCATTTCCATTAAGGTAACCGGACATCTGTCGCAGCCATTGGGTTGACGTTCAGGCTCTCTAGGGCAGGGTTCAACTGAGTTGCACCTTCTGGCGCACTAGTTTCAGGGCTAATGCTATCCAGATTAGAGGTCCTTTTAGGGGATGAGACTCTAGATCTCGTCTCAAGCGATATAGCCAGTGTTATATAATTGTGCTCTGACCCTGAGGTCTCGTTAAAGCTATCTGGATCTCCGGGTCCTTTCGAGATCGGGCTATAGTCCTCCTCTTTGTCGCAAGACCCTTCATCTTCACACAACCGAAGTTTGTGTTTGCTTCCTTCGAACAAACTAGGATTCCATCGGCCCCTTTCAGTTTTCCTTCTCTTTCCTGATCTGAATCCTTTCCCACTCCTTAGAACTCCAACCTTGAGTTCGAGTTCTGTTCTTCCGTGGAACATCTCAACGTGCTCTTCCCCATGTTCTTACCTATTCATTAGTGACATAGCACCCTCCTAGACACACGACTCAACTATCCAAGTGCAAAATACCCTTCTCATAAGCAAGTAATTTTATCCATGTACTTATATTCAATAAGTATCTCCTTCGTGGTCCTTGAAAGAAATTTCTTTCAGCTTCGCTATATGAAGTTATAGTATCTACTGCAAACTTAGTAATATACGCTTGCAATATACTATCAACCCAAAAATCAACAGCTCTAGAGATAGCATTACTTACACTGGTTATCTCCTAGACCAGTTGGTCGCTCCACTCGGTAATCCCCCTTGTCTAGTAGTTGGTCCGTCTAGATGCCAATCCTACTAACCATTCATGTAGTAGAATAGGGAACTCAGCAAAGAAGATCTCTTGAATATCAGAATATATATATTCATCTAACCATCTCTCTGCGCTGAACCGTGTTCCTACGCTTTCTTCTTGCACAAACACCAGCATTTTAGCATCCAGCCAGTCTTCTATATCCTCCTTCGTTGGGTGCCACAACATCTCCTCGATTTAATCAAGAGGTCTCGGTAATGGAACCATTTGTTGGCCACTTTTCCCCACTCGCGCAACCCAGGTTCTGCGTAGCCTGTCAATACAACAACTACCTGAGATATCGACCTGACAGAGCAAGCACCATCGGCAACACCTGCGAAGCAGGCACAGTCTCACCCGAGATATCTCATAGATGGGTAACCACCGGAACCATGTTTCTGCGATTGTCGGGGAAGTATAGTCCCTTGGCTTGCAACCAAGGAGCTCAACGAAGGCAGCAAGGAAGCTAGATGGAGGAGTCAGTTCTGCGCAAATGAGCACAAATGTATGTCATCGTGACTTTCCTTTCTCCCTCGCAGTTGGCGCAACTCGTGCAGCGCAGCTGACTCACATCAATTGGCTCTATGACTTAAGTTGTGATTCATAACAGGAAATATACAGAATGATATACATTTATACAGTTTCAATTAAGTAAGGCATTCTGTTCATCCATTTACCAATTACAAGAAACTAACGAAAGTTGAACCACATTTAACATTTTACGGAAAGCAACTAGTAATTAATCACATAAACATTCACCACATCAATCATTTATTTAGACACAAGAAATAATGTGGAAACCCATATGGGAAAAACCACCAAGGTGCTCTTCATCTGGCATGAGAAAGAATATAGCACCTTGCAGTCTGCAAGATGCAGACTGATCTTGAGATATGTCTTTAAGTTCAGAATCATAGTTCTCATGCTCTCTGGTTTGCTCTCCTACTCCTAGTCGTCCCCTCACACTGCAGTCAGATCTGTGGCTTAACAGCCCCTCTAATGCTACCATACTCTTCCTGAGCCTACTCCTCTCCTGATCGCTATGACATTACAACATAATCGGCATCCCCTTCCACAGATTACCGCCTGAATAGCAAACTACTACTGAAAATTAAACAGGGATCAATGAAAACCCTACACACCAACCTTCTAACCATTGCATCCTTCCTATTTATACTAATTTACATGGCCACACAGGGCCAACTGCATCCCGACAGTCTGTTAGTCGTCACCATCAGCCAACCCTCTGGTTACAGCTGTGGTGATCATGACTTGACATGAGGTACTATGGGCCTAACTTACAAATATCTTCTCGTACGTGCGTAGCTGTAGGTTTACGCCGCCTTATATGGCCATGATCTAGATTCTGCATCTGTCGCTTTCTTGCCATTTCCCCCTTGCATGCTTCCACGCTTGCCTTTCCTTTGCTACGCACTTCTCCGTTCTGCCTTCGCAGGCCCTGTTCATCCTTCGCGGTCTTCCTTTGCTTCTATCGTGCGTGCAACGCATTTTCCTTGGTTACGTGTGCGAACTTCCTTCTTATGCCCCTTTCACGGGCCAACACCCATTAAAAAAAACATGGGATCCCAGAAAGATTCAGTGGGTTCTTTTGACTTGTGTCATCTGCATTAACAATCTATCTAGTGATGGCCAACCAAGGCGCTAAAAAAGAGGAAGGATGATAGTGAGTGCCACATGACCTTGTTGCTGCACATAGCTATCGTTTGCAATGTAAACCAAAACTTCTCTTGAGAGATCCATTCTTTCTTATTTGATATTATTTCTTGAGGAGCAAGTTCAATAGGGTTATTGCTTTTGTGTCTAGTGAAAGGTTTTGAACAATTTACATTGAACACGTTAGTCGAGATAGAGGAAACCCATGAATTAACCTTCCGTGAAAAAAAAGAGGGGATTTTGTAGCTCAAAATTTATTCTATGTGGGAAAGGACTCCCCGAAATTAGTTTAGCACCCAGATAAAAGTTGGGTTTTAGGCAATCAAAGAGCTAACATTCTCTGTTGGGTTATAGATAACCCACAAACTAGACGTAAAAACCCATTTTGTTCAATATTTATGTCTCATCCTTTAGGATGTGGTAGTTAAGACAAATCAAATGGAACAATTGAAGACTAATTTGTACACAACCTACAAAAAAATCCATGCCATCAAGATCTTCACAGCATCACCCTAAAGGAAAACTCCAAGGTTTGATTGAGAAATTTGTGGGGCTTTATATAAGTTGTCCCCAAAATTGGTTGAAGCTTGGCTAAATGCAAATTGGAGAAATTTGATTAAGGAAAATGTAACTTTTATTAAACCCCGGGTGTGGAAAATTTGGATTGAATTCGGAACTTCTTGTCCATCACAAGCTTCTTGATGGATTAGTGGCAAAAATTCTCTTTACGGAGGGGTTTGTCAATCATTTAATGATTAGGTTGATCACTCTCGTTATGCAAATTTGGAAAATTACAATGGCATGGAACGTGTTCAAATTTTTCACGACCCTCATGGGCCTTGGTTATGTTAATGATTCTTATAGTTTTAAGGGATCGTGGGAGTGATGCGTTATGAAATTGTAATAATGAAACATGACCCTGTGTTATAGAGTGTAGGCTTGGAATCTGCGGGGCATTCTTCATATTGATTATGTTCCATGATTTTTTAGGGATTCTATTATAGATTTATTTTGTTGTAGTATTGATTGATCCAAACGATGTTCCACCAAACTAGAGGCCTAACACATATGAAGAGAGAGGATAAACGCTCTTTTAACTTCTCCTTAATTTGGCAGGTCTGGGTTGGACTTACATCTGCAAATGATTCTAAAGGATCCTTCATATTCAAGATTTCAATATTGTAAGAAATGCAACCATATGAAACCTCCACACTGCCACTATTGCTCTATTTATGGAAGATGCATGTTGAAAATGGATCACTATTATGTTTTAGTAGTCAATTATGTTGGGGATTTGAAATTTATGTATTTTTTTTCTTTTCTTGCTTTACACATTTTTTAGACAACCCCAGTTACACTAGCATTTCCCACAATTTATAGCCTTCTTTAGTGAGGATGAAATTTATGGCACACCTGGATCACTTGCCACTACCTTCCTTGGATTGTGTTGAATATGGTTTTGTGGTTCTATCTTTCCATTATATACAGTGTTGATAAAATCTCGTGTTTTACACCACATGATCATTTGGAGGGGTCAAGCTACAAACATGAATTTTCTTGAAGTTAATTTTTTTTTCAAATAGATAACATCTCTGTGCTTCAGCTTGATTAAGTCATATTTTCAGGTATGAGAGTTTCGAGCATTTTTCTTATGCTTGGTATAAGGATGTCAACATCTAGAGCCCATCAACTTTATGATTTCAGGAGGTAAAAATTCAGACTAATGTATCATGCATATCTGATACCTAAGAAAGATCTTAGCCTTAATCATTCGCCAACAAGTATTGTTGATCTAGAAGAAGATAGTTAATATGGTGCTTCGTTGAACATAGTCAAGACTGGAAAAGTTTGTGTAGTATTCCATGAATCTTATGATGATGTCAAAAATTGTAGTCACATATACAATCCTCTTAAAATAATGTCTTTTCTACGTGAATGCTCAAGCGATGAACCACCATCAACAAGGAGGCTAGTCAATATAAGAGCAGGGGTATAAAATGTTGCGTCCCATGGGCCATAACTAACCACTGTTCTAACCTTATAATATCAAGATTCAAGAGTTCCACAAAAACTGCACCTTGTTCACTTATGATGTGTCCATCATTAAACAGGTGAATCAATATTGCACCAATTTCTTTATGTACTTTAGTAGATACGCACTCCATTGACTGCATTGTCAACCAATCCAACATATCGCTTAACATATTTGTGAATGACCTATTGCTACTGAAATGCTCAATGTGCATTTTCAGAGGAAAAATAAATCCATAAAGAGAGAAGGTCCTTAAGAGTAGATACTAAGATCCCACATAGGTGAAGTCCATCTTTCACTGCCTCAAAGGCAGCTTTGGTTGCCTCAAAGTTTCAGGCAAGATAAATTGCCTCTACTCTAGAATCTTCAATTGGTTTTCCAACATAAAGAAAGTCTTCACCATTATAATCTGATCATGTTCTTGGATTGCATATTCTTGGAGATTTTATGCTATGGGAAATTCCCTTTTGACCATTAAACAAAACTTGGTGTGAATTGTCTCTTGCATTGCAATTTTAATGCCTTGAATTGCAAATTAATTATAATTGTAAATATATAATGATATACATATATAATAGGAAAATAAAGCAATAATTAGGTGCATGCTTAATGTTAAAAATGAAATTTATTAAGTTAAAGTGGGATTAGTGCATGGATGACAAGTGTCATCCATGCAAGTAAATTTGATTTTAATAATATGGAAAATGGGTTTTTAAAGCGGGGAGGGAGGACCTCATGGGGGTATTTTCACAAGGAATGAAAGGGTGAGGTGGAAGAGGAAAGTGGTATGACATAGTTTTACTTATTGAGAGCTCGATGGCATTCAGTCATGGACTAAGAGATAGGTTGGGTGGAGAGTCACCCCCCACACTTTGTTGCCCATAAACGAAATTGTTGTTGATGGTATGTTCCCACTACACATTCCTATAAGTCAAATTGGTCTTACTTCATTTTCATGTATGCTTCTTGACTCTCTTCTACTTTAAATACTTTCAATAATTTAAGTTGTTGATAACTAGATGTGTTTTTGCATTGCATTAGAGATGAAAATTGTGAGTTTTGTTTTACATCAAGTGGTTTAATATAGGCACTGCAATAGACTTAGGTAAAGTCAAGGAACTCTCACATTGCATTTCTCATAGAATATTTTGTAAATTAGAACACTTTAACACAACAAAGTATATATATTGTATTCATTCAACAAATTTGAATCTTTAACTGCTATTATCAAAAGTTGTAAGGGTTCTTTATGACATGTTTAATAACCATCCTTTCATATCAACGTTTAAGAAAAACACAAATTACTTCAATCAATTGTTTTGATCAACTATACATCTTATTAGTATCTTCCTTGCAGCAGGAACTCCAGGAATTGCTTTGAGCGAATTTGATCATTTATGCACTTGTTACGATGAGTTTAAGCCTAAGTTTTTAAGCAAAAATGGTATTTTGGCCAATCAATAAGTTGGAGGCCTTATTTGGCCTCATATCAAGGTGCAATAAAGCTTCTTGATTGCAGTCTCTCGTGCATGCATTATGCCCTTGCCACGACACCACGACCACGACCGACTGTGCTCCCTATGTCTACTCACTTACCCTCACTCTTACATGTTGTACATATGTCTCATCCATTTTACCAAGGTGGGAAGTGGGAGAGTTGAGGATAAACGGGCGAGGAAGCCATGGTGTTGAAAAATTCCAGCGACAAGTGGGATTCGAGAGTAAGAAGACACAACATAATCAGTACCAGTGCCATGACCATGGATTGCATGTACAACACTACACTTTTCCTTTACTAACTGCTTTCAAGTCTCGCTGCGAATTCCACTTCATTTCCTCAAACACAACATGTCTCATCCATTTTACCAAGGTGGGAAGTGGGAGAGTTGAGGATAAACGGGCGAGGAAGCCATGTATATATATA